>CAUYQG010255397.1:0-19226 GCA_963574415.1 Tarsius wallacei
TTAAAAATTGGGTGAAAGACATGAATAGACACTTCTCAGAAGAAGATATATGGGCAACCAACAGACACATGAAAAAGTGCTCAGCCTCACTCATCATCAGAGAAATGCAAATCAAAACCACATTGAGATACCACCTAACCCTAGTAAGAATGGCCATCATTAGTAAAACAAACAGCAACAGATGCTGGCGAGGATGTAGAGAAAAAGGAAACTTCTACACTGCTGGTGGGACCGCAAACTAGTGCAACCACTTTGGAAGACAGTGTGGAAATTTCTGAAAGAACTAGAAATTGACCTTCCTTGTGACCCAGCAATCCCCCTATTGGGAATATACCCAGAGGAACTCAAATCATTCTACAAACAGGATACCTACACATGTAGGTTTGTTGCAGCTCTATTCACAATAGCAAAAACATGGAACCAACCATGTTGCCCATCGAAGCTGGGCTGGACAAAAAAAAATGTGGTACATATACACAATGGAATATTATCCAGCCATAAAGAAGGAGAAACATATGGACTTCGCAGCAACTTGGATGGACTTAGAGTCTACAATACTGAGTGACCTACCACAGAAACAAAGACCTGAGTACCACACGTTCTCACTCATAAGTGGACCTTGAACAATTATCATAATACTATAAGAAAGGGATTGACAGTAGTGGGAAACTGCCAGGGGAGGGAGAGGCATACCTCATCAACAAGGGTACCTGTATAAAGAACATTTATATACCTAACCCTGAATTGTACCCCACATCTTTAAAATAAAAAGCAAATAAACAAATTTTTAAAAATATTAAAAAAAAAAAGAAAACGGTAAAGAATGAACTAAAGTATGTGAATCCAAAATGAGGCTTGGTGTTCAGTCAGGGGCATTTAGGGCCAGTAGGAAGCTAGAAGCATCCAGGGTCATCAGGACCAGGCCAGGGAGATGCCATAGCTCTCAGCTACTCCAGTCCTCAGGGGTCAATTGTCCTAAGGGAAGAAAAATATCCACTAGAAAGGAATTATAAATACCTGCTAACACATGACAAACTGGCAAATTTGCTAAACACTAACAATATAACATGCTCTGCCTTCCAAAGTCACTAAGATTTTCTTCTCTTTTTTTGAGAAAATAAATGTTTAATGGGGTGTACTAAGGTGAGCAATCACATACATTGCTGGTAGGTGGGAAAATATGAATAATCTGCTAAGAAACCACTTTGCCTGCGTTTGTAAAAAGGTTAAACGTGATTTCTCTCCACTCTTAATTCTGTTTCAAGGTGTAAATCCTAAAGATATGGTGGAAAGATCACTGGGCTTTGGAGTCATACATCTTAAGCTCAAATACCAGTTCCACACTTATTAACTGTGTAGCTTTCAGCAATTTGCTTAATCTCTCTGTGTCTCAGTTTTCTCATCTATAAAATGGGGAGATGCTAATACCTACTTCATGGAAGTGAAATGAACTCATATATATAATGTACTTGGAACAGTGCCTGGAACATAGCAGGATTATTATTGTCATTAATATAAATGTTCACTTTGTGACAGAGGAAGAATGATCTGTATTTCAATCAAAGTTGGTTACATATTAGATGTGTGGCATTCAACAAGATATCAATCCTCGCTGAAACTCAATTTTCTTCATTTATAAAATGAGTAAAATAATGCCTGCTTTGTGCTTTTTTTGCAAAGATGAATGATTATGTACAATATATACATATACAATATAATTTAATATGCAACTGGTTATTTGCAAAGATTAGTACACATATAAGTCATATAATATACATATACATAGTGTGTATATATAACATATACATGCATAGTGTAAGTGAAATACATAAATTATAAATGTACATAGCGTAAGCCAAATAAATGGTATCTGTTATTTAATTTAAAATCAGAAAAATACATTGTAAACCTAAGAAGCTCACATAAAGACAGCATTTAGGGGTCACTAGCTTGTTGTAATATTTTACTCGTGTTCTCTAGTGTTTTCTAATGAACAGTTTCCTTAATATAATTCTGTGCTAAGAATGCTTCTTATAACACCATATGAGAGAAACAAATGCTGCTTGCTTCAATGTCACACTAAATATCCCCAAATGTCCAATATACAACCTATGAGGAATGTCACAAAAGTCACACCTTAGCCCTATGAGACAGCAATAGTCAGTTTGGAGATTATTTTCTTTAGGGTCCTACCTAATAGTCAGCTTGGAGATTATTCTTTTTTAGGTTCTACCTAATAAACTACATTTATTATTATTTAAGTACTACCTAAAAAACAGCTAAGGGATATTTTCAGTTTAAAAAGTGCTGTTTCAAAGGATGTTCAGTGTGTTTCTATGTGTGCGTGTGTGTGTGTGCATTCTCGCAAACGTTTGTGTGTTGAGGGGAACTTTATTATCCTCTCCCTCCAATTCACACAGACTGTGCCTTGGTCTTCTCAGAGAACAAAGCTTTTCAGATCCTTATGGAATTTCTCATGGGTGCAGGTGTGGTTGCCCCTTGAGAAAACGCCTGGCAGAGAAGATGAAAGAAGTGTGTACTGCCGTCCCCAGGGACCACAGCTCCAGTTTGCCTTCCCAGGTAAACCACGAGGAGCCATCCTAGTCAGTGAACTTAGGGCTACCCCAGGCTCCTCCGAATAGTAATAAAATGGTGATGACTACCTTAGCATCAGGTCTTTGTGCCCTGCAAGTTCAGTTCTAAGTCCTTGGCACAGATTAGATACAAATTGTTTCCTTGAATAAGGGAGCTCTATACTCAGATGAAAACTATTGATTCACCATCTACTACCCAAATGACCCCATCATTAGGCCACGTTAGATAATTTGCTTCAATTTTGACTTTGGATTTGGGCCTGAGATGCCATCATTAGGCCATACCTTCAAGTGTTGTTTAATTAGTGGGGGGGTGGGGGGGAGAATTGTAAACCAGGGCATTCAGGATTCTAAGATTGCCTTGACTCTGCTGTCCCTACCTTGCTCTAGCATGCGTTAAGGGGCTTCTGCATCTGGTTTGTATTGGTAAATCAGGAAAATCATTAACATTCGATTGTGACCGCTGCTTCCAGACAGGAAAAATCACCTGTGAGCCTACTGGGAGGTAACACTTTATTACACTCTGAAAAGACAGTCCTGTGTCATTCTCTGCCTTAAAAATGCCACTTCCCCCAAAACTGTTGCACACTGCAGACAAAGAACAAATTTTCGAAACAAATAATGAGCCGTTACAAATCATTAAGGAAAAAATAAAACTCATTCAGCAAGAGCAAAAATTTTATTCATTTTGTTAACCACTATCCCCCCAGTGCCTGGAAACCATATCCAGCATATAACAGGTGCTCAAGAAATCTAAAAACAAACAAAGCCAACATCGTGAATAAGCTGAAGGACATATACATATGCTTAATTTCATTAACAAGTAAATGTAAATTAAAATAAAATAAGTGAAATACAAATTTTAAACTTTCATACTGACAAAAATGAAAAGGATTGATAATACCCTGAATTAGTGAAGTTGCAAAAAAAAAAGAAAAAAAAATATATATATAGTTTGTGGGGGATTTGAAGCAGTATAATTCTTAGAGGGAAATTATGTGATATCTATTGAAACTTCAAACATCCTTGCGATTCCACTTCTCAGATTTCAGTGTGCAGAAAAATCATCCTCACGCAAAAATATGTGTGTAAGAATGCTCATTTCAGGAATAATTGCAATAGTGAACTATAAGAGGACACCCAAGTTAGTAAATATTTTAATAACTATAGACAATATTTGTTGAGTACTTACCTGGTACTTGTCTCCTTAGTCTGTATTTCACAGACAATGAACTTAGGAAATTGATTCTATTACTTTCTTTCAGCTTCAGATAAAGACAAGTTCAAAGGCAGATGCTGAAATAGAAAAAGCCTAGGGCTTTATTTTATTTTTATTTTTATTTTTTTATTTTTTATTTATTATTATTATTATTTTTTTGAGTTGGAGTCTCACTCTGTCGCCCAGACTGGAGTGCAGTGGCCACTCCTAGCCACCGCAGCCTCGACCTGCTGGGCTCCGGCGATCCTTCCGCCTCAGCCTTCCAAGTAGCTGGAACTACAGGCACGCGCTACCATGCCCGGTTAATTTTTTTTTATTTATCGTAGAGATGAGGTCTCGCCAAGTTGCCCAGGCGGGTCTCGAACCCGCGGGCTCAGGCAATCCACTCACCTTAGCCTCCCAAAGCGCAGGATTACAGGCTGAGCCACCGAGCCAGGCTTATTTTTATTTTTTAGGCACCTAGTGAAATAAATTATTCTAGGTACTTTACAATTTTTAACACATTTAATTTAATGTAATTTAATTCAACGTAAGGCAAGACTATTATCACCATCCTTATTTTGCAGTTGAGGAAACTGACACTTAAAACAGCTTAAGCAACTTTCTCAGGATCTCACAGATAGCAAGTAGCAACCACAGGTACTGTTAACCACTATGCTATGTGCTTTCCTAAAGATAAAATACCTAGATTTGTATGTTTTCTGACATAATTAAATGTTCCAACCATCAAGTTCTTTATCTGCAAAATAGTAATAATACCATTATCTTGTAGAATTTTGCAAATTAGTATATTTGTATCAAGTTGCACCACCCAACATTTGACCGGAAGTTCTAGCTAGTGTAAGACAACACCACTTTGGAGAGAAGATATTAAACTGCCTTTATTCACAGATAACATGATTATTATTTTTTTCTTTTTTTGAGTTGGAGTCTCACTCTGTCACCCAGGCTGGAGTGCCGTGGCTCGCTCACGACCACCCCAGCGGTCAACCTGCTGGGCTCCTGCGATCCTTCTGCCTCAGCCTTCCAAGTAGTCGGAACTATAGGCTCACGCTACCACACCTGGCTAGTTTCTGGTTTATTGTAGAGTCGAGGTCTTGCCAAGTTGCCTGGGCTGGTCTCAAACCTGCAGGCTCAGGCAATCCACTTGCCTTGGCCTCCCAAAGTGCTGGGATTACAGGCTGAGCCACCACGCCCAGCCTGACATGATTTTCTATGTAGAAAAATACAAAAGAATCCACAAAAATCTCCCGGAATTAGTAAGTGACTATAGCAAGACTGCAGTGTGCAAGGTTAATATCCAAAAGTCAATTGCTTTTCTGTTTTTCAGCAAGAATAAGTGGAATTTGAAATTGTAAACATACTATTTACACCAACTCCCCCCAAAATGAAATATTTAGGTATATACTAGGTATAAGCATAACAAAATATTTGTAAGATATGTGGACATGTCCTTCAGTATGAGAATGGATAAGCAAACTGTGGTATACCCATACAATGCAGTATTTTTCAGTGAAAAAGAGAAATAAGTCATCAAGCCATGAACAGTAGATTCATATTGTTAAGCAAAAGAAACTAGTCTGTTAACACTAAATAACGTATGATTCCAATTACCTGAGATTCTGGGAAAGACAAAGATACAGAGATGAAAAACAGATCAGTGTTCACCAGAAGAAGGAGTACTGAGGGAAGAGGAAGTTTGAATCAGCAAAGCACAGAGGATTTCTTAGGGTGATTAAGCCAAGGCATGACACTAGGCATTTTCAAAAACCCATAGAATTTTATAGCACAAAGAATGAACCTTAATGTATATACATTGAAAAATTATTTAGGAGTCCAAAGAATCCAGAATGGAATGTAGAATATAACAAAACAATCTAAGTGTATTATAAATATGTGAAACAACTTCACTGAAGAGGGTTAGTGGAAAATATGCTGACCTAAATAACTTTGGAAATGCATGGGGTCTGTAAAACTAAAGGCAAAAGGCACTGTACGTGAACACTGTACTCTATTTGGTTAAGTTGTCTTTCATAGGGGACAGGTTAGCAGTTCAGATACTGCCTTGAACTGCTAACCTGTATACAGTGGAGCAAATGGATGGCAGATGGTGAGAGTCAGATCTCTCATTGTTGGAATGGAAATGTAGAGATCAGCAGGGGAGGAGGATAGATTGATTAATGTGATAATAAATTAGAGTTGAAGACATGAGCAAGAGCTCATGTTTATCTTGATGTATATGAAGATGGCTACATATAAAAATATTTAACAGTATCTACATTGGTTAATGTACAAACATATATCTTTTTGTTCTGTCGGCTATGGGGGGCACAAGGAAACCGCAGTCCACTAGCAATGAGCACACCTAGCATTCAAATTTTGGTTTTTAATTCCATTCTCCAATATAAAAAAGAAACTCAAAATCCTTGAAGAAATGACTGATTCTAGCAGGACATACAGAAGATGATTCCGGAGCATCTTGTAGCCAGAAGGCAAGGAAGTGTTCCACCCTACAAAAAAGACAACCCACAGGTACACAGATACACAATGACGGAAGTTCATCAAAAGAACACAGGAGCCAACTGAAAGAACTCCCAATGGCTGAAGCTGGAACAATCTGAACAACAAAATAAATAATGGTATTCAATTATAACTCAAAGTAAAACATACTTCAAATATATTATATCAGTTGACCCATGCTGATGTAAATAGTTGAATAAAGCAAATTGGAAGAAAAGAGATAACTCTTCAAAGCAGAATTCCAAATTATGTATATAATCCACCTTCAAAGAGTGAAGCGTATCTCTCCCCTCCTTGAGTCGTGACTTCCTTCCAAAGGCTACAGTTTGTAAAGGAAGGAAAAAAGGAACTTACAGAGGAGAAACCTGAGAAACTCTCCCTCAGCCAGGTGATCAAGGTCAACATGAACTACCATAAATCATGTTGATAGTATGTATCCTTGATATGATGTGATAAAAATAGCACTCTATCGGGACAATCTTCCTCTCAAAAACCCATAACCTCAGTCTAATCATGAGAAGAACATCAGACAAATTCCAATAGAGGAGTGTCCTATTATGTGTATGACCAGTACTCCAAACTTTCACGGTCATCAAAGTCAAGGAAAATCTAAGAAACTTCCACAGCCAAGAGGAGCCTAAGGAGGCATAACTAAATATGGCATCTTGGATGGGATTCTGGAATAGAAGAAGGAGTTTAGGTAAAAACTATGGAAATCTAAACAAAGTATATACTTCAGTTAATAATATATCAATACTGGTTTGTTAATGATAATAAATTAATCACACGAATGTAAAGAGTTAATAATAGGGGAAAAATAGAAGTGAGGTATATGGGAACTCACACTAGTTTCTCAAATTTTTGTAAATATAAAACCTTTCAAAAATAAATTTTATAAAACAACATTCTTACAAAAGTATTGTTCTGGCTCAACTCCCACATGATCTGTAAGATGTAGCCCCCGCAAGCAGACCACAAGATGTCCTGGGAATTCTCAAGAGGCACTTGTAATGTTCCTTTGTCCCCTTCCTTCCCATAGCCTTTTCCCAGAGCTGCTTATGGCAATCTTTCTTGCTGCGATATTTTTCCTAAATAGCAACACTTGTGGCAATGTTTGAAAGGACATTGCCACTGCTGTTCACCAGAGGAGCCACCTCTGCGGTGATACCCACTGATCTTCCTACCAAAGCCACTAAAGTGGATGTAGATAAAGTTCTTCGCTGCAATCCCTTTGCCCTGTGTCTTGAGTAGGAACCATGGGATGTGGGCTGGGCTCCAGGAGCACAGATCTTCCTATGCTCAGAATTTCCAACCTTCCTCTCCAGCACAGGCTCTCTGGCCTTGAACCAGAGCTGCAGTTTCTCATTATCTTCTTTGCGTAAGGTCTAGAAACATCTCAATTCATCTCATGGAAGTATCCCCCCTCTCCTGACCTCAGAACAAGTCAGCATGATGGATTCCTGGGGTGAACTCAGTTTAGGGTGCTGACCCCAGTTTTAAGACCTTTGAAGGCAAGGGATGAGTTGACTGATGTGAAAATTTTTAGCACAATTCCTGATGCATTATAGATACTTAGAAGTCTTGGTGAATTATGCCAATTCCTGATATGCGTTTATGTTCTCTATTACCATGAGTTCTTCAAACAAAGTGGGGATGAAAAAATTAATATCTAACGACAAACATCAGAAGTCTTTTTGGGGAGGAGGGTGTCCCTGCTTAGAAAACTACCTCTAATGAGTTACTCCATGTAGAATGTGAGTCTCTGCAGAGACTAGAAGGAGATGGTGCCAAAAAGAAACAGGTAAACTATTTTTTATAATAGAACAAATAGAAATTCAGCGGGGGACGGAGAAGAGAGGAGAGAGACTTCTGAGTCTGACTTAGTGGATGACCCAATGGATGTGGAGAACAAGGAAACTGAATATCATATTTGAAATAGTTTGCATTTGAATACCCAGTAAAGTCAGTTTCAGATACAAAGACCTTGTGTACCCAAGAAGGATTTAAGGCAAATCAAGGAGAGGGGATGATTTCTCTGTCTGGGTGGTAGGAAGAATCATTTGAAGTATCACCACAAAGAGTAAATGCCAAAGCTTGGAGTCAAAGGTGGGCAGAGAACTGGAGCACACCCAGAACTTTCAGGAGTCTTTGAAAGAGACAATGGGCTAACCACAATTTATGAAATGGGACTGCAAAACAACCTTAAAACCTAGCGTTTAAGGAGAAGGAACATTCCAACTGGCATCTGAGTTTCAACAGCAGTCCTTTAAGATTAGTGAGCTGAAGTTCAGAGAATTGAGTAAAATTGTTACACTCACTTTGCTGGATCATGATAGGACTGGGACTAGAATTTGTTCCTCTCATTGCCTCCAAGTAAGAGAAGTTCCTCTTGGCTTTGCAGTGAAGTGTTCTCTTGCCTTTTCTGCTCTGATCCAACTAAGGTCGGCTCTGATCAAGCTCATTCTCAGAAGGGATCATTTGTAAACTTTACCTTGGAGTGCTCACATGTGTGTCCCAGGAGAAAACAATAGCCATTGTCACAATTAATAGCCAATGGCCAATGTGATTTCGTCTGTGGTTGAAGTGATGATACTTTCAGGACTCTAAAGTGAACGGGTATAGCTATCTTGTGGAAGAATCATGCTCTTCATATCTCAATAAGAGAAACATCTGTGAAAGTGGCCACTTGGAAACCTTTAAGATGAGCTTTTGTCTTGACTAAAAGTCCAATAAACCTGCTCCATCATGTGCCCTTTTAATGAATCTTTTATGCCTGTCAGGTACCAGATGTTCTTTTAGGTTGTCAAGAAGTAAGAATTGACATGGAGGGCCTCTTAGAAGCATTCCAGACCAAGGCAGATGTCTTTAGTTGGTATCTTCATGTCACTACCTCTTTTCTGCCTCCAATACCTTGCCTGGGGTTCTTTGTTCCTGACCTGTGGTTCACAGTCAGGATTATTTCTTCCAGAACTTTCCCCTACCTGGACAACTACATGTCGGTTTCTGTTACCTTTTATGTGTTTGCAGATTCTTGGTACATGGAATTTGGCCACTTTACCCAGTCATAGCTCTGGGGTCACTCCCACTAACCAATTTTTGAAACTAACTTTGTAAATGTCTGATTTCCATCTGGTTTCCAGCGCCATACCATACCAGTACTCAAATAGGAATGATTATAATATCCAGCATTTACTGACTATATATTTACTATATACTTTCAAGAGCACAAAATTCAACAACCTGAATATCCCCATATACTTTCAAGAGCACAAAACTCAACAACCTGAATATCCCCATAGTGAAAAGCTTAAGTAGGTTTGATTATCATACAGAGTGGGCTGGAGTTAGGAATTTACTAGGGTATTAACGATAGTGAAAATACCCTGATTTCATAGAAGAAGGAAGAAGAAGAAAGGGAAGAAGAGATCTATTATCAATATGACCCAATTTTTTGCATAACTGAGTAACAGTGGGGCTATGAAACGATGAATGCTAATGTCAGAGACAGGAGAAGAGGTGTAAACACAAGAAGATTCAAAACATTAGCAGTGAAAACTGAACAGGTTAGACACCGGGTAAGAGAATCTGTTGGAAATAAGCTCGTGAGAAATTAGGTTACTTTGATTGTAACAGGCTGGCATCTCAAAGTCATAGAAGGGGAGGTAGATCATTGCTTTGTCAAACTCTGGTGTGTCTACATGGCTCTTTAAGCTATGGCCACCATGTTTCCTAGCTTTGGCCCTTTCCTACCTTGGGGAGGTGAGTTTCTCCTCTCTCTCTCTCTCTCTCTCTCTCTCTCTCTCTCTCTCTCTCTCTCGTGCGCGCGCACGCGCACGCGTGCTCTCTCTCATTTACTTTCTAAATAAACTATATTTTCCAATCTGAAAAAAAGGAGAGCTAGCTGGAACTCTATTTTTTGTGTGTTTGTAACCTCACAATTGAGGCAATCTAGCAACTTTGCAAGATGTTTCTCAATGGGCTGCCTACAAATTGAAATAGACCCTGAGATTGCTTTGTGGCTCGAGTCAGTGAAATGATTTCTGCACCTGTGGAGGGGAAAGGTCTTATACACTTCTCTTGTGTATGACTTTCAGAATGTGGATAATCTTGCCAGGTTGAGTATTATGGGATGCCCTCTCTTTCCACTTCTGTCCCCAGCCCACTTAATAGCTTTTTCTCACTCTCTTCAGCTATTGCTTTGTTGTAAATAAAACACATCTGCCTTCCCCAGGGCTTTGCCACTTAACTGTTCTATGATGGTTAACCTTAAGTATCAACTTAGCTAGGCTACAGTGCCCAGCCATTTGGTCCAACCTCAATCTAGATGTTGTTGTTAAGGTATTCTGTAGATGCGATTAAACTTTAAGTAAAGGAGGTAATGTGGAAGGGCCTCCTCCAATCATGTGAAGGCCTTAAGAGTGAAAGCTGAGGTTTCCCAGTGAAGAAGGAATTCTACCTTAAGCCTGTAGCACAGAAATCCTGCCTGAGTTTCCAGTCTGCCCTACAGATGACAGGCGAAAAGCTTTTTCAGCTCCCTGAGTCATCATGTGAAACAATTCCCTAAATAAATCTCTATCTCACAATCCCTCTCTCTTATATATATGTATATACATATATGTTTATATATGTATATATATATATATATTCTTGATATATATGTGTATATATATATATTCTTGATATATATATATATATGAAGAAATCTAGTTTGAATCTGTGAATTCTATTGAGACGCTAGTGGGAATGTGTATATATACACATTCAATTGATTCTGTTTCGCTGGAGCGCTGAGCGAAGTATCTGCCTGGAGAGAAGACCAGGGGTACCGCAGAGAGGTCTTCAAATACTTGAAGACCCGTCACATGGAGGGAAGGTACAAGATATTTTTCCTTTTGCTTCAGAGGGCAGCAGGCGGCCAAAAGTGACAGGAAAGTTCCTTCTTACAACTTTAATTGGCCAACAAATTGCCAGGTTGTCTTCTCTCCATCCTTCGAAGAGTTGGAGTATCTGGGAGGATAATGTGATTAGTGCTCTAGCATAGCACACAAAAAAGTTAGCGTTAGAGAATGATTCATATTCAGATTTTGGCTCCATCACTCGGTTGCTGAACAGCTTTGGGCAAGTCACCTCATTTCCAATTCTCGGTGTCTTTACCTGTAAAATTCAAATACTTTGCAGGCATAAGGATGGCAGACAAATGGAAAGTGCTCGACGCTTTCTACGGCAGAAGTTGTTGTGATTGCAATTGTTTCATTGCTGCTTAGAAGGTTGAAAGGGATGCTCCCCGACCCACATTTTCTTACACATGTAACTACCCAAAAATCTCTGTGTGTTGTGATTGGAGAAGGTGTAAGTTTGTAGGCTGAGAATGAAGAAGATTCCCTACGCATTAATGGTCTTGATTTGTGGTACTAAGTTGCCAATGGCTGGGTTGCACTGATGTCTGCTTTAGGTCTAGAAGAGAAATGTCTGTGCTACCATAAACAGGATCGAATGGCTGTTAGCTATTTTTCCTGGAGACTTGGGCAGATCTCCTGGATTTGGAGAAAAATACCAGTGAGTAGAAGATTGTACAAGAATTCTGAGATTCTTTCCAGTTGCTTAGCACTCAACAGAGAATCAATCTACTTATTTATTTCTCTCATGTTGAATTGAAGCGGAAGTAAATTATGGGGGCTTCTCATTCTAACTAGCCCTCTACGTTGGAAAATGGTCAGCACTTAAAGAAATGATTCAAAAATCTTAAAAAATGAATCTTGTGGTTCACATTCATTTGAGAGAATATCATTTTGGTTGCATGGCAATCACTTCAGACATTTTTCAAATCGGATTTCAATGGACTCAAGTATCTTATTTGCTATTATTTTCACTTATTTTGGATTCCCAAATTTTATTTTGTTTTGTTATTTTTACATAACCTACTTTCTATTCAATTCAGCGATAAGTAAATTTGTATATTTAAATGGGGTTTTCTATATTTACTTAGCAATGCAGTTCAATCCCATACTTTTAAAAAGTTGAAATTTTGCAATCAAGTAGTGAGATTGTTTACTGTTTTTTAAATTTATATTTTTATGTCCATTGATATATAGTTTCCTTTGATTCAAGTCTAGCAAATATGTCATTTAAGAAATCTTTAAAGAGTAGTTACTTTTTATTTAATATTTTTTAGTATCTACTATTTAAAAAATTTATTCAAAAGGTTAATCTTCTCCAGTTAATCTCCAAAAAGGGTTTCCATGCCACCCTGGTCACATGTGTTATTTCCAAAGGGATGCTTAATGGTAAAGAACAGAATTGTCAAGGCATGTATTTTTTTTTTCCCAAGACTGACCCATTTATAGCTCAGACTACTAGGAGACCATTATTCTTTCTGCCAAAAGGGGTTTAAAATGTCTATTCCTTATTTTCACACAAAAGGGAAAAAATGCAGAATCTGTCCAAGATATAGATTCACTGATGAGGTTAAAAAGACACCTGCAAAATTATATTGCTATTTTTGCTAAGATGTAAAATTCTGCCAGCATTTTTGAAAGCACTTTGAAGAAGAGAAAGCTTCCACAGGATCTAAAAGTAATGGGTTCATGAATGCTGATTGCAGTATTAAGGCACACAAATTGACAAATAAATAAAGAACACGATACCATACACGGACCAAGAATGACTGGGCCATGAACCAAGGCTTATGATTAATCCATTCTGTGCACCTGAGCTCTCTTTGACACAAAACAAAATGAGGCAAAAACCTCAGTGTTTAAAGATGGCAGACTGAGCTTAAACTAATGCCAGGATCTTTCTGAGATGCATAATGCAGGTTCTGAAACTGATGCACTGTCTGGGTGAGTACACTGTTGGACACATGAGATCACCTAGAACCAGAAAAAGTCAAAGTACACTCTGAGCAAGAATTTGAGCCTTAGTCATAAGGCTTAAGTTTTATTGTTACTTCTAACTGAGGAAACACTGGACCTCTGTGACATTCTTTGTGATTCATCACTTATGCGAGGGGGACCCCTCAGAACCAGAATTATCTTTTGGAGGGCAGGCTTCTTGTAGTACACTCAGAATTTGTTTCTCTGGATCAAATGGTCAATGAGTTTTTTTCTGGAAGTTTTGAGATGGTTTTGTCACTATTTGCAGAAGAAATGTCCCAAGTTATGGCAAACAGGTGACTGGTTCTTCCACCATGACAACACACCTGCCCACACCCTGCTGAGTGTTCAGCAGTTTTTTACCAAAGACAGCATGACCCCTGTGCCCCACCCACCCTACTCACCCTATCTTGCCCAGAGTGACTTTTTTGTTTCCCTGGATGAAAAAAGTCCTCAAAGGGAAATGTTTTCCCAATGTGGAACAAGCGCTTCTGCCCATTTAGAGGCAGAAGCACTAAAAGGCATCAAAATTGATGAATTCATTAACTGCTTTGAGAGTGGAAAAAGCATCTCAATAGGTGAATTGCAGCAGAGAGTACTTTGAAGGCGACTGAAGTTGAAACACGCAAGGATAAATACACAATTTTTTAAAAAATAAATTCAGTTTTTTGGGGGGATCCCTCCTTGCACATATTTAGAAAGAGGTATATGCAATTCATATAAAGTATATGTTTAGTAATTCTTAAAGTGTCGTCTTGCCATCAATTTTTTATAGACCTGAATTGAGATCCCTTTCACGGTTTGCTCTTTGTTTAAAAATGCAGTGTTCAAAAACTCCACCCGATGATTATAGTCTTGAAATCAGTATTCCGTCCACAAGTAGAAGCCACGCTAGGTAATCCAAGGAGGAAGGGCTTCAGCAGAGGGCACAGTACTGTTTGGGCAGGTGTGCTGTCATTGTGGAAGAACCAGTGACCTGTTTGCCACAACTTGGGACATTTCTTCTGCAAATAGTGTTGAAACCATCTCAAAACTTCCAGATAAAAACCCGTTGACCATTTGATCCAGAGACACAAATTCTGAGTGTACTACAAGGAGCCTGCCCCCCAAAAGATAATTCTGGTTTTGGGGGTCCCCCTTGCATAATCATTGGAAGAGCTCTAAGAATAATTATCTGGAAAGCTTTGATAAGGAGGTAATTAACAAGAGCTCACCCGGAACCCACAGCAAATCTCAAGAAGCTCAAATAATGGCAACCCCACAAATGTCAGCTGCCTAAACTGCTAGGCAAATAAATTCCAGGCACTTTCCCAGGAGGCACTATAAACTTCATATATTAGCCATCTGTTCATATGGTATGTGCAACTGTGATAATAATAATGACTTCTCTCTTGTTTGATTTTCTAATTTTACTTGCTAGCATTGTCTTTGGGAGGCTCTAACTTGGAAGCACATGGAGACAAACATTCTAAGGAATATATCTCCAGATTTCTCTCTTACATTGCAAGGAAGACCCTGGAAGTGCTGGTGATGATGCCAAGTGAAGAAAAAACAAACAGCTCGTTCTTTGAAAGGATAAACAAGATTGATGAACCCCTAGCCAGAATGACCAAGAAAAATAGAGGAAAAGCCCAAATAAACACAATTAGAAATGCAAAAGATCAAGTCACAATTGACCTCAAAGAAATACAAAGATTATCAGAAATTACTACACACACTTGTATAGAAACAAACTCGATAACCTAAATGAAATGGAGGATTTTCGGACATCACACAACCACCCAAGGTTGAAACAAGAAATTGAGATCCAAAATAGACAATAACAACCCAGGAAACTGACTCTATCATAAGAAAATTACCTACAAGAAAGGCTCTTGGCCAATGGATTTCCAGCGGAATTCTACAAAATATACAAGGAGGAGCTAATACCAATCCTATTGAAAGTATTCCAGGCAGTCGAGAAAGACAGAACTCTCCCCAAATCATTTTATGAAGCTAACATCACCCAAACCAGGTAAAGATCCAACAAAAGAAGAGAACTACAGGCCCATATCCTTGATGAACATAGATGCAAAAATTCTCAACAAGATTCTAGCAAATCGAATCCAACAACACATCTCAAAAATCATACACCATGACAAAATAGGTTTCATCCCCAGGATGCAGACCTGGTTCAACATTTGCAATACCATAAATGCAATTAAATACATTAACAGATGTAAAAACAAGAACCACATAACTACACCATTGGATGCAGAAAAAACTTTTGATAAAATCCAGTATCCCTTGATTAAAAACTCTTGAACACCTAGGCATAGATGGAACATACCTCAAAATAGTAAGAGCCATCTATAATAAACCCATAGCCAATATATTACTAAATGTACAGAAACCGGAAGCATTTCACCTGAATACCAGAACAAGACAAAACTGCCCACTCTTACCCCTCCTGTTCAACATAGTGTGGAAAGCCCTAGCTAGAGCAATCAGACAAGGAAAGAAATAAAGGGTATACAAACAGGAAAATAAGAAGTCAAGTTATCCCTCTTTGCTGACGATATGGTCCTATACCTCAAAAATTAAGAGAATGTCAAAAACCTCCTTACACTGATAAAGAACTTTGGCAAAGTCTCAGTGTACAAAATAAACATACAAAAGACAGTCACATTCTTATACACCATCAACAAACAGGCAGAGAACCGAATAAAAAGCACAGTCCCTTTCACAATAGACACACACACACATGCACACACACACACACACATGCACACACACATAGAAATACCTTGGCATCTTCCTAACCAGAGAAGTGAAAGACCTTTACAACAAAAACTACAAAGCACTGCTCAAAGAAGTCAAAAATGACACAAACAAATGGAAAAATATCCCATGTTCATGGATTGGAAGAATCAACATTGTTAAGATGTCTATCCTACCAAAGGCAATCTACAGATTCAATGCAATACCCATTAAATTGCCAGAATAATTCTTCTCAGACCTGGAAATAACAATACAGAAATTGATATGGAAACATAAACGTTCATGAATAGCCAAAACAATCCTTAGCAAAAGAAACAAAACAAGAGGTATCATCACACTTCCAGACTTTAAAATTTATTATGAGACTACAATAACCAAAACAGTGTGGTGTTGGTACAAAAACAGGCATATAGACCAATGGAACAGGATAGAGATTCCAGAAACAAAATCTCAGTTTCTCAACCAACTCATATTCCACCAACAACAACTGGGAGAGGAGAACCTATTCAGTAAATCATGCTGGGAAAACTGGCTGACCAAGTGTAAAAGAATGAAACAGGACCCCTACCTATCACCAATTCCTGATCAAAATCCCAAAAGCTCATGCCATAAGAGATAAGATAGACGAGTGGGATCTCATTAAACTGAAAAGCTTCTGCAAAGCAAAAAAAATCACCAAGAGAGCAGGGAGACAGTCCACAGAATGGGGGGGAAATATATGTCAGCTGTGTATCTGACAAAGGACTAACATCCAAGATCTACAAGGAACTAAAACATGCCAAAAGGAAAAAAACTAACAGCCCCATTAAAAAGTGGGTAAAAAACATGAATAGACAATTCTCAAAAGAAGACATAGGAGCAGCCATCAGACACATGAAAAATGTTCAGCTTCACTAATCATCAGAGAAATGCAAATCAAAACCACCTCGAGATATCACCTAACTCCAGTAAGAATGGCCATCGTTAATAAAACAAAAAACAACAGATGCTAGCAAGGATGAGGAGAAAAGGGAACACTACTGCACTGTTGGTGGGAATGCAAAATAGTTCAGCCTGTATGGAAAACAGTGTGGAGATTCCTAAAAGTACTAGAAACTGACCTTCCATACCACCCAGCAATCCTCCTTCTGGGAATATACCCAGAGGAACTTAAATCACTCTACAAAAAGGATACCTGCACACACATGTTTATTGCAGCACTATTTACAAAAGCAAAAACATGGAACCAATCATGCTGCCGATCAAAACTAGACTAGAAAAAAAACGTGGTATGTATACACAATATAGTATGCAGCCATAAAAAGAACAAAATTATGGACTTCACAGCAACTTGGATGGATTTAGAGTCTATAATACTCACCGATTTATCACAGAAACAAAGAACTGAGTCCCATATGTTCTCATTCATAAGCGGGCCCTGAACATTTATCATAATACTGTAAGAAAGGGATTGGCAGTAGCTGGAAACTGCCTGTGGGGGAGGGGGGCACATAACATCAGTAAGTGTACCTGATCGCAAACCAGGTGCAGTGGGGACCAAAGGGAGGCCTAAACTTTACCTGTACCATGACCACTTATATACCTAATCCTGCATTGCACCCAACAGTTTAAAAAAAATCAGTAAAAACAAACAACAAAAGAAGATAACCCAGTTCAATGAAGAATCAAAGGGAAAATACAGAAAAGGCAAGAGGCATTACCATAGTCTTGTTTGTAACATGGTGAAAGATTAAATTACTGTCCAGCAAATCTTCACCTTCCCTTTCCTCTAGCCCCATGAAAGATGCTTTTGTGGTCTTGGACATATGACTTACTTTGGCCAAAGAAATATGGACAGAAGTGACAGTGTGAGGGTCCAAGAAGAGACTTTAAGAAGCATTGCACGTTTCTTCCATGTTTCTTGAGATTTCGTACTCACAACAAGAGCATGTCCTAGAGAGCTACTGCTCCACCCCAGATGCAAAGACAAATGGCACCAAGACAAGCCCAACAGAGCCATAGACAACCCATGGATCCTTGACAAATACTCATTGTTGTAAGCAATGAGATTTGGGGGTTTTTTGGTACCTCAGCAAGACATAACAGGGCTCTAGGCCTGTCAGGTGTTTCATTACCGCATATTCTGTGCGAATCATGATTGCATGATGTAGAAGAATGAGCCACAGACTCTGGAGTTCTGGCTTTATCATCTATTAGTTGTTATGATTACAGATGAGCTTTCTAACACTTTGTGGATTTCAATATTCTCATTTTCAACACTGACATGAGATGATACAAGCTACTCATACTCACAGTTTACTTTGTCCTAAGCACTGAGACCTTTATATAAATTGTCTCTTTTTTTTTTGACTCTCACAGCAACTTTGTGGACTAGGAACTTATTCACGCATTTTGAATGTGAAGAAACTAAGGCCTTTGCAAGTAAGCTTTTCTCATCCACAACCCTATAGCATGCAAGAATATTACTAGAATCTAAGTCAAAATCTGTCCTCTAAAGTCCAATCTCTTGTTATAAATATTGACTTGAATTATTTATGAGATTACTGGTAAACTGTAATGTTCAATACATACAGTACCCACGAACTACATTTTCCCTAATTTTCACAGCACTCCCCTGCCCCAGGGTTCATAGGCCCTACCATTCCATATCCCACCTGAACCTCCCATCTCTTTCAGGCTTTCCTAGACTGGTGCATCAAACAAGGTTAGCTCATGAAAAGAAAATCATTTTAGGTGTTTAAAAAATAATAAGACAATACAGGAAACTAGCATTTATGAAGCTGCAAGATGGCTGGAGGAGAAGAAGTCAGAGAAATCTACTATCAGATTTCAAGTTATGATTAGCTTTTAGGGAATCTGATCACCCAGGTTAGAAACATGCAGACACCAAAATAGATGTTTACAGTCATCTGTGGCGTGAGGCAGGTAAGACATAAGAGTCTGCCCAGATGTCACTACGAAACTTTGCTTCTACCTTTAAAGCTGTCTTTAGCAAAGTGTGCTATGGATTTAATATTTGTACTCCCCCACACCAAATTCATATGTTTAAACTCTAATTCCCAGTGTGATGGTATTTGGAGATGGTGTCTTTGGGAAGTAATTAGATCATGAAGGTGAAGCCCCCATGAACGGGATTAGTGTCTCTAAAAGAGATATGAAAGAGGCGATCACTGTCTCTTTCTGCCATGTGATGATACAGATGAAGGTGACCATTTGAAAATAACTCAAACATGCTGAAAAGAAAAAAACAAACAACCCCAT
>CAUYQG010255402.1:0-24235 GCA_963574415.1 Tarsius wallacei
AAATAGCATAACTAGCTGGGCTTGATGGCTCAGCCTGTAATGCCGCGCCTTTGGGAGGCTGAGGTGAGTGGATGGCCTGAGCCCGCGGGTTCGAGACCTGCCTGGGCAACTTGGCGAGACCTCATCTCTACAATAAATAAAAAAAAAATTAGCCGGACATGGTAGCGCACGCCTGTAGTTCCAGCTACTCGGAAGGCTGAGGCGGAAGGATCGCCGGAGCCCAGCAGGTCGAGGCTGCGGTGGCCGGGAGCGGCCACTGCACTCCAGTCTGGGCGACAGAAAAAAAAAAAAAAAATAGCATAACTACAAAGTTTGGCCAACTTATGAATCAAGTTCTTCTGCACATGGGCATCTGACAAACTCCTAGGCTAAAATCTAGCTACAAATTGTTTATTTAGTTAAGAACTGAGAACATAACAATTATCATGATGAAATAGAAATATATGCATGCACTTAACCAGTAATATATGAAATAATCCTTCATAATTATTTTAGTTAGTATATACACATATGTAAATAAGTAAAATTGTGTCTCTAAGTAAGAAATGTATCACAAATTATAAGGTTCAATGATGTTACAGGAAATAGCAATTAAAATCTTCAAAAGATCACTAAATATTTATATCTAGTAATACAGAGAACACACAGAAACTTACATTAGGTACATCCCTGTTCACAACAGTCTTTAAAATTTCTATCCATTCTGTCAGATTCTGTTGGTTTATAAGCTCCAGTGGTAGTGTATACTAAAGGAAAATCAAGAATTAGTATTTTTAAATATTTACTAAAGAAAAAAAAAATCCCACTTCATTTTACTCTCACAGTATTCACACCAAAACTATGTCATTCAATCCATATTACTTGCTTTTAGGACAGGAACACTTCTTATCAGCTATCTATAATGGTAAACAGTGGCAGTGACCATGGGCATTCTTGTTATATTCTCATCTTACTGGGATCTTAGGGATACTACTACAGTCATGCACCACCACACTCAGTTAATTTTTTACTTTTTATTTTTTTGGAAAAGGGACTGGCTATATTGCCCCAGCTGAATTTGAACTCCTCCCACCTCAGCCTCCCAAAGCACTAGGAGTACAGGTATAAGCCACTATGCCAGGCTCAGATCTATTTAAATGAGATTTTTAAAAGTAATGACCCACTGGGCAACTTGGCGAGACCTCGTCTCTACAATAAATCAAAAAAATTAGCCGGGCGTGGTAGCATGCGCCTGCAGTTCCGGCTACTTGGAAGGCTGAGGCAGAAGAATCGCTGGAGCCCAGCAGGTTGAGGCTGCGGTGGCCGGGAGCATGCCACTGCACTCCAGTCTGGGCGACAGAGTGAGACTCCAACTCAAAAAAAAAAAAAAAATTAATGGGCAGCCTAGGCAACATAATGAAACCTCATCTCTGCAAAAAAAAAAAAATCAAATTATTAGCCAGTCTGGTGGCATATGCATGTAGTCCCAGCTACTCAGGATATAGAGGGATAAGAATCACCTGAGCCCAAGAGGTCCAGCCTGGGCAATAGAGTGAGATCCCTGACTGAAAACAAACAAACAAACAAAAAAACCAATGATATGATGTGAACCAAAGGTCTTGGTAGATGAGCCAAACCCCTTCCATCGCCATATGGTACAAAAAGAATGAAAATTTAAGTCCTGATCAAAAATTCTACTTTATTTATTTATTTTAATTTTTTTTAGTTGGAGTCTCACTGTTGCCCAGGATGGAATACAGTGGCACACTCATGGCCACCGCAGTCTCAACCTGCTGGGCTCAGGCAATCATTCTGCCTCAGCTTTTCAAGTAGCCACAGGTGCGTGCCACCACGCCCAGCTAATTTTTTGATTTATTGTAGAGACGGTCTCACCAAGTTGCCCAGGCTGGTCTCAAACTCCTGGCGTCAGGCAATCCTCTTGCCTCTGCCTCCCAAAGTGCTGGGATTACAGATGTGAGCCACTACACCTCGCCTAAAAAAAACTCTACTTTAAAAGTAATTACAGTAGATATAATGTGTTCAACTGTAAATACAGACCAACCATTTCCCTGGTGGGTATCTTTTATCCCAAAAAGACTTAGATCAATATACAGAAATGATGAAACCCATTACTTTCTGCCAGTCAAGCTCACAGAATTAGCATTTTTGTGTCAAGTTGAGGAATAAGTTTTGTATTTACTGGGACAATCTATGCATATTTTACATATCAGAATGTGTTAGATTTCAACTGTAATCAAGTAACTAGTTTTCAGACTTATGAATTGGGATTATTAAAAAAAAGAATTAGGATTATATATGTATTTGACGAAGTATGCTTATTTAGACTAACAATTTCAGCAATTTATATTTCCCTAGAAAATCGTCCACTTAATCTAGATTTTCATATGCAATTACTATTCAGATATTAAAATTATTTGTTGATGTTTAATGTGGTAAAAGACCAACTGTGTGTGTGTATGTGTGTGTGTGTGTGTATATAGACACACACACATACACATATACATAAATGTATATATACACATAAACTGCTTTGTAAAAATTACCTGTACAAGAGCATAGAAGATCTTGAATATTTGTTTCTGGATGAGGACAGATTGATCAGACTGATCAGAAAGGAGCTGTATAAAACGATCCTTTAGAACAGGCAGAAAATGCTGCATTGCTGCTACCAATGGACTCCGCTCCTCTGGTTTCTTGTACCTTTGAGTAGGAATACAAACTAATTCTGTAAGAATTCATTTCCACAATTTTACATATTTATTTACCTAAACATAATCAAATACTCCTTAAACAATTTATTCTGGAACAAAACCAAAGAAAGCAACTTGAGTAAAACCTCAAGTAAGAGTATTTAATCTTTTCTGAACATAAGGTGAAAAATCTTCAAGGTCCCCAAAGTATATTCATTTTTATAGTCGAGGAAACTGAGGCACAGAAGTTAACTAACTTTCCTTCCCAGTGTTACACATTTAGGTATAAACCTAGGCAACTGGAATCCAAGGTCCGCCCTCTTAACTACTTTATTATGCAGTCTCTAATTATGAATATTGATATAAATGAAGAGGTATACTGATCTGGCTTTTAAATAGTAGCAGATGATGAATAAATAAAATCAATTATACACTGGTTAAGTTTTTTCTACATATCAACAGCATAAAGGCAGAAATGCATATATAAAGCAGAAAAAATATTTTATTTCTAAAAGAATTATAAACCAGAAGTTCTTCTTTAACCCATCTGGCAACAAAATGTGACCTCATTTATAATATTCACAAAACTTACAGTAGATATAATATGTTCAACTACTGAGTGCTGCTATGGATTTCAACAGGAGTGTTACATAACATATATTATGTGACCATTATTACCTTTCTAAAATCTGAAAAATTCTGCATTCTGAATTTTATTTTGCTTCAAGGATTATGGATAAAGAATCACTGACCTAATTAGGACATTTAAAGTACTTAGCATTTTAACAGTATTGTTAAAAGGTCTGTTGATTTTTTTAAATCAAATAATCAAATTTATAGATATTTCCATTGTAAAGGCATTAACAGGCAGACTAAATTTGCAAAATACAGATTACTGGTTATAGAAATGATTGTTCTACAGTCATAGCTTATGTTTTTGGAATAGATGATTATCTAAACTGCTTTAAACTGGTTTTCTATAGCAGATGCTAGTTTTATTTAAATTGGTACCCTTCTCCTTTAAGAGAGAAAATATATTTAAGAATTGAGTATCTGAGTACATTTTTAAAAGGTAAAGGTAGACTTTTTAAAAGCTCAGGTTTTTTTTTCTGTTGGATGAAATGAAAACCAAAGTAAATTGCCAAGAATAAAAAATACCAAGAGAAACGTTCACACTTATGATTGCTAAGGCATAATCAAATAACATATTAATTTAAATATTACTTTAATGTGCTAAGAAATTACACCTAGCAAATACATTTTAAAAGCCTATCCATACTTTTCTTTGATTCAATAAAATAACTAATAAAAGAAAACCACTTACACTCACTCTCCAATCTGATTATACAAAATACAATATGGTCAAAATTCTCTTTTAATACTAAAAGTAAGAACTAATATTAAGCAGCTCTCTCCATTTATCCATCACAGGTAATCACCCACACTGAGTTTGAATCCCTGTTCCATGCATGTTAGACATTTTTCTTGCCTAATACCCCCAATATACTGAATGGGGACTGGGAGTTGAAAGGGACGAGTTGTGAATCTGAGCTGATAGAATATGAAAGTAATTTATAGTACCAAATATATTACTAACCTGTAAGACCTGAGAGTTTGAAAATGTGACACTAATGAAAGTCTACTACTACAAGACTGTGATGTAACAAACTGGTAAACCATACTCACAAGAAATCCTTAAATACTAGCCTATTACTTTTCTTTTTTCCTTCTATTTTTTGAGTTGGGGTCTCACTCTTTTGCCCAGGCTGAGTACAGTGTCACACTCATGGCTCACCACAGCCTCAACCTCCTGAATAGCTGGGACTACAGGCATGCAACACCACGCCCGGCTAATGCTTTTATTTTTTGTAGAGACACGGTCTCGCTGTTGTTGCCTAGGTTGGTCTCAAACTCCTGAGCTTAAGCAATCATCCCTCCTCAACCTCCCAGAGTGCTGGGATTACAGGCATGAGCCATCACATCACGCCTGGCCATTTCCTGTTTTAAAAAAAATTTCAATGACTCCTTGGTATTTAAAAGATCACATCCCAATTTGCCATTGTGGCACTCAAAATCCCCTTTAACATAGTCCCAATTTACCAGTCCAAAATTATCCCCAACCTCTCACCAAAGACTACCAATACCATTAAGTGATCTCACTATTCACTGAAGTGTCTCATCTTTCTACCTCTGTACCTTTTTGTCTTTGTTCATATTGTTCCACCTTTCTCTTCAAATTCTCCTTCCGTGTTCCTTCAACTGACTACCAGTTCCTCTGGCTCTATGCTCCTGAAGCCACAAACGTCTAATTTCTCCGTGAATGTCCTTATAACTGCTTCGGTCCACACAGATCCCTTGTGCTCCACAATCAAACACTGGCTGAAAATAAACTGGAATTCCAATATTGTAGTAGCCTCCTCTATCTCCCATTTAAAAATCCCTGTCACGGTCTCTCCTGCTAAGATTAAAAGACAGGAGAGCCTTGAACTTTCTCAATGACAGTCACAGCTTGTTGTTTTTATTCTCTCTAATTTTCATCACTCACTTACCAGAACTACAACAACTGGCATTCTGACAGAGGTTGGAGCAACAGCAGGAACATTCCTTAGCAGGAAGATGGGTAGCTGGTGGGAACACAAGAAAACACCAGTACCAGTGCTGTAAATGGTATATTTCTCTCCTGCTCAGAACAAAAGCAGCAGTTTTTCAGCTACTTTGAGGTAGGATCCAAAGAGTGTATCAGAGGCTAACTACCAAGTCCCAGAATTAGAAGGCTCACGATAGCATCTGTGTAGCTGTTTGGATTAGAAATAAAACCACTACCATGAAAGTCTTTCTTACATCTTCCTTAAAATTTTCCCCTGCCAAAACTTTTCAAGTGTCTATCAATTTCATTACTTTCACCACACATTAAAGAAAAAACTCTTTCAGTGTTTGATTTATCACTCTCAGTTCTATATACCTCAACTCTTCAGGTGAGATTTTTCTGTCCTGATCCCTAAACCAAGGTCTAAAATGATCTCTTTTCCTAAAAATCTTTCTTACTGATACTAATTACCTATAAGAACTACAATTTGTTCAAATATGCAAACAACGAAATAGATAAATGTGAATCTGTCAAAACACATTGATTTTAAAAGATCACACGAAATTCCAATATATTCTTAAAGAATTAGATGTAGGTTCTTAAAGTTATCAGAAACTCAAATTAAGATAAAAATCCACAAAAAGTCAGAAGTAATAAAGAGCTCTAATGAAGCTTGGTAAAAGTCCTTTAGACTTTTACCAAGACCTACTGAGAAGCCCAATGTTTCTGAACAGGTAAACAGTGATTAAGAAAAAAGGGGACAAGGAGTTTCTTAGTGGAATCAAAAGAAACTGCAGTCGCAGAATAAGAATGCAACTTCAAAACTAAAATACAATATTAAAATTAATAATTCACTACTTTTAGTATCATTGCAAATATAATTTAACATGTTCAAACTGGCTTAAAATTTCCCAACCTTTCCTATTTCTCAAAATTCTGAAAGAATTGAGAGAGACACTTACTCATAATTTTTCACAAGCTGATAAAGGCAAAGAAGAATTCCTAGCCAACAAGCACTGTTATCAGACTGAAGATAAAAGCCAATTTTGTCTACAATGGCAGTCCAGCGGCTTGGATAATCATGTTTGATGATGTGATGAATGCATGTAGTAAGCTGTACCCTGAAAGTCAAAAAGAAACAGTAAGAAGGAATAACCACGTAGATACAATTTTACTAATTCATACAAAGGAAATTACTGTTTAGACAAAACCTAATTTCAAATAACCTATCTGATACATGGATGCACACAGTTCCTATTGATCTAAGTAATCCAACAAATATGTTACAAATGCCAAAAGAGCATCAACTAATACTCATAAAAAGTTCTGCAAATTCCTTTAAAAATAAAAGCTTTCGGCCAGGCTCAGTGGCTCAGCCTGTAATCCCGCGCCTTTGGGAGGCTGAGGTGAGTGGATTGCCTGAGCCCGCGGGTTCGAGACCCACCTGGGCAACTTGGCGAGACCTCATCTCTACAATAAATCAAAAATTAGCCGGGCATGGTAGCGCGTGCCCGTAGTTCCAGCTACTTGGAAGGCTGAGGCGGAAGGATCGCCAGAGCCCAGCAGGTCGAGGCTGCGGTGGCCGGGAGCGGCCACTGCACTCCAGTCTGGGCGACAGTGAGACTCCAACTCAAAAAAAAAACAAACAAAAAATAAAGGCTTTCAAATATCAATCAACTATAAGTATAAGATAGCATTCCATAGTTTTTTTAACCTTTTTTCATCTAATCACAGTATGATTCACAAGTTTTATATGAAGTTTGGGTTTCATAAAAGTAAAATTCAACTGTAAGAAAGTAAATTAAAAAGGTATTCTTGGCCGGGCGCAGTGGCTCATGCCTATAATCCCAGCACTTTGGGAGCCGAGGTGAGAGGACTACCTGAGTCCACAGGTTCGAGACCAGCCTGGGCAACTTGGCGGGACCTCATCTCTACAATAAATCAAAAAACTAGCCGGGCATGATGGCTCATGGCTGTAGTTCCAGCTACTTGGAAGGCTGAGGCAGAAGGATCACCTGAGCCCAGCAGGTCGAGGCTGCGGTGGCCGGGAGCGTGCCACTGCCCTCCAGCCTGGGCAACACAGGCTTGTTGGTTCTAAAAAGAACCTCCAAAACAATCTGAAAATTACATACCTGCAACAATGGTAAATTTTTGAAATACACATACCTGATGAGCTCAGGAGAGTGGATAATGGCTTCTACAATATTTTCTCGAATACAATGTCGATCTTCTTCTGGAATAGTATAAGGGGATATGTCCCCTGGCGATGTTTCCCGATCAGGCCAATACTGTGTTATCATATTTTTCAAATAGATAACACCTAAAATAAGGACAAGTTTGACAAAAGAATGTTTTACTGTAAAAATATCTTAGAAGTGCCCATACCTTAAGTATTTTGAACCTTCAGATCATTGTTCATAAAGCTATCCTCAATAAATAAAATGCTACATTCAATTATTTTTAAAGCTGATGAAACACAAATTTAACACTCAGTAACAGCAATGATCCACAAAGTGATCATTAAAACACATAGCCTAAGAGTATTCTGCAAATAAACATAGCCCAGACAAAACCGTTATAAGATTTTTTTAACATCATATTTATTCCAAACACTTTTTATCTGAAGGACTTTTACCAACACCTATTGAGAAGCCCAACGTTTCTGAATAGGTAAACAGACAATGATTAAGAAAAAAAGGGGACAAAGAGTTTCTCAGTGGAATCAACAAAAGAAACTGTGCAGTAGCAGAATAAGAATGCAACTTCAAAACTAAAATACAATATTAAACTAATAATTCACTACTTTTAGTATCATTGCAAATATAATTTCACATGTTCAAACTGGCTTAAAATTTCCCAACCTTTTCTATTTCTCAAAATTCTATAAAGAATTGAGAGAGACATTCACTCACAATTTTTCACAAGCTGATAAAGGCAAAGAAGAATTCTTTTTATCCTGTTTTCTGTAGGTGGGTTAACTTAATTTTATCAAATCATTTTCTAAATGAAGCTCCTAACGACAAAACCATAATACATACCTGTATAGCTTCTACAACTAATCACACAAGTGTGATAAAAAAAAATTTTTTTGTCTCACTTGTTCTTTTTCTCTCCCCTTCTCTTTAGCAGAACAAATTTTTATCATAGAAAAATAGTATATAAAAGTTCTTAGTAAGTATTTCAATCACATATCACTTCAAATCTAGGTTGCTAACAATGCTTTTTATCTAGCCCTTGCAGACAGAGGGGAAAAGGGGATCACAAATGTATAAGATATATTGTAAAGGGAAACTGTCCAAAATTAATTCCTAAATCCTGCAAAACACTGGCTCTCTTCTCTGGTTAGCAATTCTTACCTGAAGTCCTGTATCTATTTGAACAAGGATGCCTAATAGAACTAGGATTTTTGCATTCTAGTTTGCTTTAACTTGGGAATTAAATTAATATTTCATCTTATAATATTTCAAAAAGATTAAGACTATATACTAAAATTCCCCTCAACAAAAGGGTTTTTTTTTTTTTTTTTGAGTAAGAAAAAAAAAAAGCCCTTACTGTGGTCTATAATAAAATGTTTTTAATTTTCTCTGTATGTAATATAAAAAACTATAAATACCCCAAATATCCCTGGGAGGAGAGCAGGAGGTGTAAAGCTTTTACTACTATCTATTATAACAGAAGTCAGTAAATAAAGTCTAATGTTAGCAAGTCAAAGAATAATAGTAAAAAAGAAGATCAATTCATAACTTCATGAAATTTAACACTGTAACAAAGAAAATTAAAATAAGGTCAGGTGTGATAGCATGCACCTATATACAGTCCCAGTTACTCAGAAGGCTAAGGCTTGAGGCTAAGAGTTCAAGACTATAGTGTGCTATAGTCACATCTGTGAATAGCCACTACATCCCAGTCTAGGCCTATTATGAGAAAAAAGATAGACTTAACTAACATTCAGTCAGGCATGGTGGCTCACACCTGTAATCCCAGCACTTTGGGAGGCAGAAGCGAGAGGACTGTCTGAGTCCAGGGGTTCGAGACCAGCCTGGGCAACTTGGTGAGACCTCATCTCTACGATAAATCAAAAAATTAGCTGGGTATTGTGGCGCATGCCTGTAGTTCCAGGTACTTGGAAGGCTGAGGTGGAAGGATCATCTGAGCCCAGCAGGACAAGGCTGTGGTGGCCGTGAGCGTGCTACTGCACTCCAGCCTGGGCAACAGAGTGAGTCTCTGACTCAAAAAAGAAAACATTCAAAGTCTAGCAGATAAAACTAGCACATGCCCTGCACTACAGACTACCATTCAATTATTCCAAGGATGTAATTTTATTTATTTATTTATTTATTGAGTTGGGATCTCACTTTGCTCCCCAGGCTCACCATAGCCTCGAACTCCTGGGCTCAAGCAATCTTCCCTTCTTAGCTAGGACTATAGGGACGAACCACCTTATTTTTTTTGTAGAAACACAGTCTTGCTATGTTGCCTAGGCTGATCTCAAACTCCTAGGCTCAAGCAATCCTCCTGCCTTGACCTTCTAATGTTCTGGCATTATAGGTGTGAGCCATTGCACCCAGCTGTAATTTTAAAATTAATGATATTTTAAAATATTCAACTAATTCCATAGTTTAATTGTTTCCAGTTTTATACATACTAAAACAATTTTCTGGTATAATTTATCTTTTTAGTAATTTTTAAAAATAAGATTCAAGAGGTACACATACATGTTCACTACATGGACATATTGTGTAGTGGTGGGGACTGGGTCTCAGGTAGCCCTTTCTCCAGACAGTGAATATTGTGTCCCATAGTTAGTTTTGGAACCCTAATCCCCTCCCTCCTTATCAGTGTCCCCAGTGTCTATTATTTCTATCTTTGTGACCATTTAGCTCCTACATATGAGTGAGAATATGCATGATTGGTTTTCTGTTTCTGAATCAGTTCACTTAGGATGGTGAATCTCCAACTCTATCCACGTTGCTGCAAAGGACATGATTTCATTCTTTTTTATGGCTGCTAATTTTCTAAAACAATAATCAAAGGTTTCTAGGATTTATTAAGAGCCCTCTTAAATGCCAAACACTTTCAACTTCTTAGAAAAAAAAAATCTGGATTTAAAGGCAAAATTATTCTCTAAAAATGGGAAAATACAAACTTCACTAGAAATGTCAGACAAATACTTTAAAAAAGGAAATAAGGCAAATAATCAAAGTGACTCCTTTCTATTATATTAGAAATAAAAAAGATTTACTGCTGACTACAGTTCAAATAACCATATTATATTGGTACAAATTGTTCCATTATTGTGCTGCTTAAAGAAATTTTTTAAACAAATTAATTCATTTATTTCCTGAGCACCTACAGTATTCTATACAGTATTTTAGTCACTGGAAATACAACTGTCAACAAAACAGACCTGGGATTAAATTCTATATCTAACAATTGAGAAATGGTTTATTGTATAAGCACATTATAGTAAATAATTTAATCATGAAAATATAAATTTGGTTCTTTGGTCTTGGCCACAGAAGCAAAATAACGATAGTAACAACATCATTTGGAAGGCGTTGAAGTAAGAAGCACAAGTTGTGCCGCCACTGTGGCTTTAAGGCCTATCACCTTCAGAAGTCGACCTGTGGCAAACGTGGATGCCCTGCCAAGAACAAGAGAAAGTATAACCAGAGTACCAAGGCTAAAAGATAAGATACCACCAGGACTGGTTGAATGAGGCACCTAAATTTGTATATCGCAGATTCAGACATGAATTCTGTGAAGGAACAACACCTAAACCCAAGAGGGCAGCTGTTGCAGCATCCAATTCATCTTAAGAATTTCAACAATTAGTCATGCAATAAATATTCTGGTTTTATTTTATTTTATTATTCTTTGAGCTGGAGTCTCACTCTGTTGGCGAGGCTAGAGTACAGTGACATGATCACAGATACCGCAGCCTGCACTTATTGGGCTCAGGCAATCTTCTGCCTCAACCTTCTAAGTTGCTGGGACTATAGGTGTGCACCACCAAACCTGGTTAGTTTTTCTGATTTACTGTAGAGACAAGGTCTTGCCATGTTGCCCAGGCTAGTCTAAAAACCCCAGGCTCAGGCAATTCTCTCGCATCGGCCTCCCAAAGTGCTGGAATTACAGGCGTGAGCCACCACACCCGGCTGTCTTTGTGCAATTACTAGTTGATGTCCATTTTCTTGACCTGACTACAACTTTCCCCTGGGCAGGGGGAAAGACCCCCCACTGCGTCCCCGGCACTTAGCACAGCCCTGTAGAGACCCTAGGTGCTCCATATCTATTTGGTGAATGGCTGCAGAGACATGAACAAGATCCAGGTCCTGCATCCTTACGCATTGTCCTTTTCTTTTCTTTTTTTCCTCGCTGATCAGTGGAACTAGGAGCCCTCAATAAGTTAGGAACTGAAAAACTTGTTTCAGGAAATTTGGAAACGGATGGAATTCTGGTTGCAGAATTAATATTCATGTTTCCCTTCAGGGCCAGGGTGAATCTGGCGAAGGATTCCAAGTCTTGCTTGGGAATTGCGTGTCGACTCTGCCTTGCGATGCTGCTGAAGGTTTAGGAACCTTGAAATGTATCTGCCTGGTGTAAACATGACCTCAGCGTGACAGGATGATCCCTGAGTTTGCCAAGCCATTAATTTTTATGTTATAACAACGACCACAACAAACTGCATTTCTCCCCCATTTTGAATCTCTCTTAAGGTCAGGCCTGTGGTATTGTGTGAGACAAAAACCTTATAAACTAGAGCGGAGTGGTGCGTTTTCTGTGTTTACAACTCTGTTCCTACACAGGGCTCCCAAAGAACTGAAAACAGAGGATTAAAAATTCATGCAGCTACTTTCTCTCAAGGAACTCCAAATGCTTCTGACAGTCTTCAACCCGTGAAGTCATTTGCTATCAGATATCACCATGCCCATCTCAAAGACAGAGAAACAGAGGCAGGTTTCTAGAAGCCCCTTGATAAGGCAGCAGCAGGCTCGGACAAAGCGCCCCTCCCACCTATCTTTCTAGCCTTGCCCTCTCCATTAGCTTGATTAGGACAATTGATTTATTCATTCTTAGTGGTCGAGAGGGGGAAGAAAAAAAGCCCACATGCCATTTGTGTGATATAAATATCTCTGGAAAAAAGCTAAAAAACATTGTGTCATACATATTTTCTTAATACCACAGTCAATCACACGTGTCTGTCCAAGTGCATAGTTCATCAACCCAGGAGGGGGTGGGTGAGGAGGCATGTCAGGGAGTGGAGTGGGGGGTTGTGACTGGCAAACTCAGAAGAGACTCCGTTCCAGAACCCTCAGCCCCTCCATGGCAAATTTTACCATCAGCTAAAGTCATACTGGCAGTTTTTTTCATTACACATTGCCTTTAGAGAATCTTTTAGCAGTCTCAGGAGCTTGATGTTAGACAGGAATATTATAGGCAGGGATGCGAGGGTGCGGAGACACCTATTAAATTGGCCAGTTCCCAAAGAAAAAGACTGGGATTGTCACTTTCCCACTCGATATGTTCTCTGGATTCACAGAAGCATTTGGATCTCAAGGTAATGCCTTCTGCTCTGTCCCTACACCCTCATCATCAAAAAGCCTTTAATCTCGATGATTCTGCTGTTAGGAATTTGGCCCAAGGAAATAATTAAAGACGTATAAAAAGATTTAGTGACAGGATGTTCCTCACAACATGTAGATTATGGTGAAAGATTAGAAACAATCTCCACAACCAACCACGGGTGACGGATAAGTAAGTGACGTCGGTCATCCTTGAAAACCCTGCTCAGACTTAAAAAGAAAAAAAGGCTGGAAGGAAACGAGCCGAGATGGTCACAGAATTTGTCTTTGCGTGTGGAAGTGTTAGTTATTTTGTTTATTTTTTGCTTCCCTGGAGTAAGGCCTTATTTTTGGATAATCTAGTCCAAACCAACTTAAGTTTGGTTGACTCTAATTGGAAATTTTATGACATTCCCTAACACGTGAAAATCATAAATGGAACGAAAGGGGCACTCTGGGAAGCGGACTAAAAGCCTGAAGGAAAATCGGGGCGGGGAGGAAGCAGCCTCACTGGAGGGAGGGAGGATTCCCAAGGCTGAGAAATCAGGTGGATTTGTGGGTCCTGTACAGACTGTGTATTTTTTAAAAGGCAAGAAGGCAAAGGTACACTGGATGTGACAAGCAACTGGGAGCCACTATCAATTCTTTATATATATTTTTTTGAGTTAGGGTCTCACTCTGTCGCCCAGGCTGGAGTGCAGTGGCACAATCATGGCTCACCTCAGCCTCAGCCTCCTGGGATTGGGTGATCCTTCTGCCTCAGCCTTCCGAGTAACTGGTACTACCAGTGCATGTCATCACACTTGGCTAATTTTTAAAATTTTGTAGGTCTTGCTATGTTGCCCAGGCTGGTCCCATATTTCTGGGCTCCCGCCTTAGCCTCCCAGAGTGTTGAAATTATAGGCCACCATGCCCGGCCCACTAGAGATTCTTGAACAAGAAAAGACACATACAGTTGCAAGTCAGACCAACCAAGACAAGACAATCCAATAAGTGAATGAGCTGGGATCAATTCCTTTATGGAAAGATTTGATTTCATTGGATTTAGGGGTAAACGTTTCTGGAGAATCCTAGAACTCTAGGTCTGCAAGAAGTCTTGAGGTTACTCTCATTTTGGAGATAGAATGACTGCAGTCCAAAGAGTTTATTTGTTCCAGTTACACGGCAAGATGGCGGATAAGTTGGCAGCAGCAATCAAATCTGCAGTGGTCACCAGGGGTCCTTATTCCTAGCTCTAGACCAGCCCATCAATCCCAATTCTGAAACTGTTCTTGTTTTTCAGAAACAGGGTCTCACTCTGTTGCCCAGATTGTAATGCAGTGGTGTGATCATAGCTCACTGTAACCTTGAACTCCTGGGCTCAAGTGGGCCTCCCATTTCAGCCTCCAGAGTAGCTGGAACTACAGGCACACACCAGATTGCCCAGCTAATTTTTTATTTTTATTTTATTTTTGTAGAGACAAAGTTTCACTACGTTGCCCAGTCTTGTCTCAAATTTCTGACTTCAAGTGATCCTCAACTCAGCCTCCCAAAGTGCTGAGATTATAGGCATGAGCCACTGCACCTGGTCCCAATCCTAACTGTTAACCACTTGCACAGCCTTCTAGGAGGACCTAAGACCTGGCCCACTTCTTGGAGTTCCACCTAAAACTCTATCTTTTCATTCATTCACTCATTCATTCATCTAACACTATTGGGAGACAGACATGCTCAGTGTTTGAGTAGGGGGAGAGAAGACGATGCCGGCACATCGCAGGGGCTCCATGAATATTTGTGGAAGGGAAAGGGTGAGCAAGAGAAAGAGAGGAGGAGGGAAGGATCATTTCTGCCCTTGAATAGCTCAGGATCTAATTCAAGAAACAGATACAACCTTTTATGTGGGATGAAAGCCAGGCTTTCACAGAGATATGAACTCGTGTTCTGCAGGCCCAGACAAGACACTTCACAGACCAAACCCAAAAAAGTCGACTTCCAACTTCACTTATAAAAAGCATTCAATGCAACCAACATTTATTGAACCCCTACCACGGGCCAGATTGGGGATTAAAATTTCTGCTATTTCCCCACGGGTTATGTTTTCAGCCCTCAATGGGCAGGCGGTGCCCATGGAAGGAAGAAAGAAATGAGCCATCAGGTTCTTGGAAAGGACAGAAGATGCTAGTTTCTCTTGAAAAATTTGGACTTCTTTTTCTAACTCCAGCCACCTCATTTTCTTTCTTTAAAAAAAAAATTTTTGTTTAATTAATTAATTTATTTATTTTGAGACAGGGTCTGGCTCTGTAGCTCAGGCTGGAGTGCAGTGATGCAATCATACTCACTATAGCCTCAATTTCCTGGGCTGGGCTCAAGTGATCCTCCCACCTCAGCCTCCTGAGTAGCTGCCACTACAAGCATGCGCCACCACAATCAGCTAATGTTTGTAGGTTTTTTTGTAGAAACAAGGTCCCACTATATTGCCCAGGCTGGTCTTGAACTCGTAGCCTCAGGCGATCCTCCCGCCTCACCTCCCAAAATGCTGGCATTACAGGCATGAGCCACCATGCCTGACCTTTGTTTTGTTTTCCCTTTGCCCACAGGCCCAAGGGTCTGTGGTCCTGGTCTGTGGGGGAAAGGGCAAAGCAGGAGTCCCAGGGAACCAGACACCCAGCTGCCAGCTCCTCTTATTGAATTCAGGCCTCTTAGGCCTTTTCGACTCCAAGTCGCCAAGTGAACATAAATCAAGAGGCCGCCCAGCCTTTTTGAGAAACACTGTGGGACTGCAGAACCTTTCCAAAGGGTGCACCAGGAAGGAAGGGGCAGGAGGACGAAGGAGAAAGTCACATGTGGTTCCTTTAATCATCGGGTGGAAGAGAGGGGAGAAAGTTCAAACACAGCCCCTGCAAGCCACGCCGCCGGGAAGCCAGCTCTGAGCTCCACTGTTTAAGCAACTGCTGTTGGCATCGCTGGGGTTTGTCTTGGCCCAAACCTGTCCTGGGAAACACAGAGACGCTCATGCACTTGGAATTCGTTCCCTTAACGATTCACTCAGCAACTCGGCTTAGGCGGACAATTAAAAAAAGAAGGACAAAGAAAGAAAGGAAAGGAAAGAGAAACCGCCAAGCCACTGGTTAAGGGTGCCCTCCCCACACTCCCTGGGGCATTTCTGGAGCTGGGGCTGGGGGTGGGAAGAAGGAGAAACTTTCTGAGAGCTCCCACGGGGAGTCTCTGCCAGCTGTGAGCAGCCACTTCCTAGAGTGGGATTCAGTTAGAACGAGAAGCAGTGATCTGGAAAGGTCTAATTCAAATGCTGTCTGGTGCACTCCCCTGAGAGCTTTGTGTAGAGGTAACTAGATAAACAGTGAAGTACAAGGTGGCGCCAAATAGTTGCTTTATAGCTAGTGCTTGCCATGTGCCAGCATTGTATCCACATGTGCCATCCCTTTTGTCCTTGGGTCCTCACGGCAAACCTCCTGGGGCATGATCTTCAGCCCATTGTACAGGCGAGACAGCTGAGACCTGCCCAAGGGCACACAGCTCAATAGCAGGCCTATCCAAACATGAATCTAAGTCTTCTGGACACCGTGGCCATGTCCTTGACCACTCTGCCCTCTGGCCTTGATTTATGGTTTGATCTCCACATGCCACCGCCAGGAAGTTGACATGTATCCATAACCTTCTTGACAACATCGAAAAACTGAGCACAGTCAATTACAAAACAAGAAAAGAGTGATCCCAGAAAGCTCCCTTCCCAGCTGGGTTCCTGAGACCCTCAGCAGACCTGGGTGCTTGTAGGCAGGCCACACTGTGGGCAAATGTCACTTGATGTAGAGGGGTCCTTGGACCCCTTGAGGGTGCATAGGTAGAATTCACGGGTCCATATATTTAGCTGGGAGGGGGAAAGGCATCTTTATTTTCACTAACCTGCATCCACACGGCAGCATTTTCTTCGATCAGGAATGTAGGAGACAGACCACTGTGATGTCAGCAGTATCTGTGCTCCCAGCAGCCATGTAAATCGCAGAGCCTTTCATATCACCAACAGTGGTTGTGGCAATATCAAAATATAGTTTGCATGCCTCACAATTTGGAAATTGGAGTTGTAGATAGCCTAGCGGCTCGGCTTACTACTTAACAGGTGATGGAAAAGATCATGTATTACTATTTCCCAAACTTGGTTTTTAATATTTTGAAATCTGTATCACAGTATACATGTGGCTTCCTTTGCAATCCTGTGTGCTTTATTTTATTTATTTATTTTGAGTTGGGGTCTCACTCTGTCACCCATGCTGGAGTACAATGGCACGACCACAGCTTACCACAGCCTTGACCTCCTGGACTCAAGCGATCCTTCTGCCTCAGCCTTTCAAGTAGCAGGGACTATAGGTGTGTGCCACCATGCTCTGCTAATTTTTCAGTTTTTGTAGAGACGAGGCCTTGCTATGTTGTCTCTAGGCTGTTCTCAAACTCTTGGGCTCAAGCAATCCTCCTGCCTCAGCCTCCCAAAGTGCTGGAATTACAAGCGTGAGTCACTGCACCCAGTGCTTTGTTGCATACCCTGGAAAGAGTGGTTCCGAAAAGGGAACCATACAGGTACCAAACTGCCCAAGGTCAATATGGCCTGTACCTGGGAAACTGAGGTGAGACTTCTACTCTTGAAGAATTTACAGTGTCATCGTGCAATGAGACAAATGCACTCATCAATATGTAAGATACAATCTTATGTATTTGTCTCTTTCAGAGACAGGGTCTCACTCTGTTGTCCAGGCTGGAGTGCAGTGGTGTGCAATCACAGCTCACTGCAGCCCTGAACTCCTGGGCTCAAGTGATCTTCCCACCTCAGCCTCTCAGGTAGCTTGGAGTACAGGCATGTGTCCCCACGCCCAGCTAATTTTTAAAAAAAAATTGGAGTGACAAGGTCTCACTATGTTGCCCAGGCTGGTCTTGAACTCCTGGCCTCAAGTGATCCTCCCACCTCAGCCTCCCAAAGTGTTGGGATTATAGGGATGAGCCACTGTGCCCAGTCAATATGTAAGATACAATCTTAAACGTCAAAGAGTGAACTCTTTGAGGGCAAGGATTGTATTTTTTTTTTTTTACTCTTCTATCCATAGCACTCAAAACAGTGCCAATGATCAATTGTGGTAGGTTGCCAATGAACGCTGCCAGAGGCATCAATTAAATCGTCTCAACAACTTATGTTTCCAGCCATTTACAAGTTGAGTGTTCTTGGGGGAGTGATAATTACCTTTGAGGGCCTCTATTTCCTCATCTGAAAGATGGGCTTACCAAAACCTTTTTCTCGACATTGTTGACACAATCAACCGGGATCCAAGGTGTGCCTAGTCCCGGGCTCCGCATAGGTGCACGGCTAAGGTCAGCTCAATATGACAGTGGACTTGGGTTTGGTTTTGTTATCCTAGAGAAGAAAGGCTGCTTTCTCAGTCCTCTTGGAAATGGGACTGTGGGAGAAAAAGAGGTGAGATTTTTGTTTGCTTTTGTTTTATTAAAAGTTAGATTGAAAAAAAATTGCTTTTTCTGAGACATTTCATCTGACTGGGTCTATGTTTATGTTTGTATTTTACCGAGATAACCAACATGCCCCACAGTGTCAGGACTGTATCTCTGACCCATGAGTGTTCTTTCTAGGAACTGTGAAGGAGACACAGACGTGTTGATGTCTGTCTTCCGGGTTACAGACTCGTTTCAGAGAGCTCAGATTTCCAAAATGCCTCTGCGACCCCCAAACCCTTCTTCCCTGGGAGACCAACTCCGAGAACCCTGCGCTGCAGACTCCACCCTGGGGTGGCGGTGAGTCACCCTGCAAGAGCCTGCACGGGGCTCATGGCTGAGACATCTGTTGATGTGGGTCTGTCGGCCCCTCCGAGCACCTCCGTGATGGCCCTGATGCCCTGCGCCACCTCTGTGTGGGCAGCATTGTCTTGCTCGCATTGTCGCACGCGAAGACGGGCCGGTGGGTGGAGGAAGGTCTGGAGCCCAGGCCTTGGCCGCCAGCTCCGCGCACGCCAGCGTGGGCTGGTTGTGGTTGGAGAATGCCTGCCTTATCTTGCCAGGAACTGCTTTCTCTGTGCTCTCGCTCACACGTTTGCTCAGAAGACGCCTGTGTCCGCTAGGGCTGGGGAGGACCTGGAACAGCCTTTGAAGGTATCCAGCCAACTGAATGTAATTAAACTGCAGCTCCAGAAGCCAGCAGCATTTTCCCAAGAAGGCAGCACAACTTCTAAAAGTCCCCTGACACTCAGAACAGCCCATGCTCAGTGCTTCAGCCTAGCCCATGAAAATGTCCACTGGGGAGTTTCCTTTGATGATGTATACGATTGACAGGACAAGTTGGGCTTTTTTTCTTTTTTTTTTTTGAGTTGGGGTCTCATTCTGTTGCCCAGGCTGGAGCGCGGTGGCACGATCGTGGCTCACCTCACCCTCGACCTCCTGGGCTCAGGCGATCCTCCCATCTCAGTCTCCAAAGTAGCTGGGACTACAGATGTGCACCACCATGCCTGGCTAACTTTTAAAATATTTTTGTAGGTATCCTCCCACCTCGGCCCGCCAAAGTGCTGGGATTATAGGTGTGAACCACTGTGCCTGGCGGACTTTTTTTTTTTAATCAGTATCACTGTCTCATCTTTCTTAAGTTGGGAGTTCTTATTCTTGCTTCCCAAAGCTGAAGTTACAGGGCCTTTATCTTTTCAATTTGGTTCTATAGATAGCCCCATCTTGGAGAGTTACACTTTCACCATCTCAAGGTCAGGACAGTGTCACAGCAGGGCCAAATGGTGGCCGAGGAGTACTTTTGCCATCAAGCACACTTTTCAGTCATTAATTCTGCAACTAATAAGCCCTCAATACGTGCCAGGGGCTGGTGAACAGGACAACATGACCCCCAGCTTCATGGTGCTTTATATGGCCAAGGGAGAGAGAGACAATAAATACATAAGCAAATTAAGACATAAGACAGTTACAGATTGTTATAAGTGCTAAGAAGAAACAGATGGCTAGAGAATAGTGGAGGGATATTCTTAGACAAAGTCAAAGACGATCTCTCTGAGAAAGTGACATTCAAGATGGGAGCTGAAGGAGAAGATGGAGCCAGCCCTGGGAAGAGCCAGGACACGAATATTCCAAGGCAGCAGGAACAGCAAGTGCAAAGGCCCTGGGGTGGGAAAGGTGGCTAAAGTGCAATAAACAGGATAGACAGTGGCAAGAGGTAGGAGAGAAAGAAAGGCAAGAAACAGTTCCTGGGCCGTGGAGACCCTTACAAAGAGTTGGGATTTTACTCGATGAGGCTGGGGAGTGGAACTAAAATTTACATAGGAGGTGCTCCACCTATGAATTTGTGGAATGAATGAATGATTTAGAAATATTCTTCCATTCGGAAGTGTAGGCATCCAAATCTTGACAATCACATCCCTTTCTGAACTCTCCAGAACTCCCTAGTTGGGCCTTTTGCATTATGCCTAACAAGTGAGTTCTATGGTTAGGGACTGGTTGGTCACAGCAGTCATGCCTATAATCCCAGTGCTTTGGAGGCTGAGATGGGACGATCACTTGAGCTCAGGAGTTAGAGGCTGCAATGAGGTATGATCGTACCGCTGCATTTTAGCCTGAGTGACAGAGGAACACCCTGTCTCAGAAACAAAACAAAACAAAATTTGAAGAAAGAAAGAAATGGTTATCAGAAGACCCAGGCACCCACCAGGGCTGCTGCATTGCCTAACTGCAAGAGGGCAGCAGTTTTCTCACTGTGTTCTCTCACTCCATGGAGCACAGCATAGAATTGGATGAAGTGCTGCCCCCTAGAGGTGTGCAACTGGGCTCCTGGCCCCACGCAAACACTCGCCCACCGTGCGACTTAGAGACTCTTTGGGTCTCCATTTCATGGTGTGTAAAAGAAGACAGTGCCACACCTACTTCCCAGGGTTGTTGAGAACTTCCAAAAAAGGGTATCTAACTGGGGTCCTAGGATAGGTTTCAGGGATCAGCAGACACCCTGACATTGCACTAAAAGGTGTGTTTGTGTGTGTGTGTTTGCACACATAGGTAAGTGCATTTTTTTCGAAAGAGAGACTCCAGGCTGGAAGTAGTGGCTCACACCTGTAATCCCAGCACTTTGGGAGGCCAAGGCAGGAGGATCGCTTGAGGCCAGGAGTTCGAAACCAGCCTGGGTGACATGGCAAGATCCCGTCTTTACAAAAACATTTAAAAATTATCTGAGTGTGGTGGTGCGTGCTTGTAGTCCAGTTACTTGGGAGGCTGATATGGGAGGGTTGCTTGAGCCCAGGAGTTCGAGGCTGCAGTGAGCTATGATTGTACTACTGTACTGCAACCTAGGTGACAGAGAGAAACCTTGTCTCTGATGATAGACAGAAAGAGAGAGAGAGAGAGAGAGAGTGAGAGACACAGAGAGAGAGAGAGAGAGAGAGAGAGAGAGAGAGAATCCAAAGCTCCTGTTTCTCAAAGATCCATGATCCGTCAGCGTTTAAAAGGTATTAGACACTGGTAGTCAGAACTGCCACTGACTCTTGAAGCTGCTCTCTTGCTCTGAGATCTGGTTCAACATTTGCATGTCAGTGTTTCATTTCCTCCCCCAAGTCTGTACACCACTTGGCTTGGTGGCAGAAGGCTGTCTGCATTGGCATTGACCCTTGCCTCCCCACCTACCATCACACTGACACCTGGCTCCCACGGACCTGCCCAGCAGTGACCCATCAGCGCAGGCCCGAGTCCTCCCCACTGTCCAAATGGGAGGCCCCAAGGCCCTCCTTGCTGCTCAGTGGATTAAATGAACTAAATCAGTGTGTGCGATCTGTGAGCGGCGGTGATCGCCTTACTCCTCCGAGGTAATAAGATGCCTTAACCCACTTACATGGCTCTTGTCAGCTACCGCCAAGGAGCAACAGTTAATGCTGGGGACGGCTGGCACCATGTTAGGCTGACAGGGAAGATGTTGTTTTTGGTTTTAACTTCCTCCCACCCACGGGAGGTTGACCCTGGGTGGTTTATGAGTGTCTGTGTTATATGCACAGCCAGCAGAGCACCCAGCATATCACAGGCACTTAACAAAAGCAATAAATAAATAATGGCCATTTCCAGCTCATACACCCACCACACCCTCCAGGGAACCCAAGGTAGTACTCACCTCTCATCCAGCTCCTTCCTAACTGGTTCCACCACCTCTTCCTGAGAAGTAATCAAATTAATAATACCTGTGTGGATGCTGTGTCTTCTCAAGAACCCCAGACACTTGGCCGTCATTATCTCTTCGTCTTCATTTCTGAATTAAACTGAAAAGGGATGGGGGTATGGGGAATCTACTCACCCTCAAGCCTCCCCCCAAACCACGTTCTTTCAGGGAAACTGAGGCCTGGCTAGGACAGGACACTCTTTGTCCAGATCTGCAAGTCACGGGCAGGTGGAACTAGCAACAAGGACCAGCCCCCGCTTCCCCATTCACATTTCTGAATTTGGTCTGACCCCAGAGGATTGAAATCTTTCGTGCCTGGAGGCAAAGCAGATCTTTCTAATTCTACTAATGTCTAATAGACCCTCTGTTCTTGGGATCTGGGAAAATCCCCTTGCTTGGGAAGATATCCACAGGGAAGAAGAGGTCTCTAACAGGGTGCAGCCAGAACCTGGGAGCTGGCCTGCCACCCAGGACCACGGGGAGTTCAAATGAAGTCCCTGCAACTCTCCCCCGGGGGTGCGAGTCAGGGATTCAGGGTGGGCTGGGATCCACATGGCAAGCTTGGACTCGTCACCTTCCTGAGGTTCCAGAACGAAGCCCAGGGTGGTGAGAGGCACACAGAAAAGTGTGCCCAGGGAAACCACCTGGCCGGCTCCTCCCTCCCATTAGCTGACTAACCCAAGGAGAGAGTGATGGGGAGTTTCCAGGCCTTGGGTGCCTGATCGATTAAATGAGTTTAATATGAACCACCCAGTGTGCCCCATTAAGTGATCAGGTGCACAGAGCAACAAAACATATGCAAAAGTGCTTTGAAAAAATATTAGACACTGTTGAGACCACACTGTCGTGAACTTGGCCTTGCAGGTGAGGGGCAGTCTGCTCACTGAGGATCCAGATGGGAAGTCAGGGATCAAAGGGGGCATCATTTTCCAGAAGAGGCCGGAAGAAGGGAAATGAATGTGGTAGGCCAAAAAATCCAACCCTCCCCACCCTCCCAAGATATCTCAGTCAAATCCCTGGAACCTTCAAATGTTATTTTATTCAGAACAAGGGTTTCTCCAGATGGGATTGAATTAAGGGTCTTGCGATGAGAGGGTTTTCCTGGATAACCCTAGTAGTCCCTAAATGCAATCACCTGTATCCTTGCGAATTAGACATGTAGAGGTCAGACACACAGAGAAGAGGAGTCCAGGTGAAGTTGGAAGCATAGACTGGTGGGATGTGCCCACAAACCAAGGAATGCCCAGAGCCACCAGACTGGAAGCAAGGAATGACCCACCCCTGGAGCCTTCTGAGGGACTGTGGCCGTGCTAACACCTTGATTTTGGACTACGAGTGAATACATATGTTTTTCTAAGCCACCCAGTTTGTGGAAATTCATTTCCATGGCCCTAGAAACTAACACGGAAGATATGTAAACTCCTACTTTGTCTAGGTAGCAGAGCCAGGCTTCCTGGCTCCCAGTGTCCCATCACTGCCCCACCTGGCAATGGAGCCACTTCCAAAGCTCGAGGACGATGGAAGATGGCAGTAGCCACTGAAACCAGCTCTTTTTTGGCAGAGGGGAAAAGGCGGGCATCGCACATGCAGGCAACGTCTCTCATGAATTAGTGGATGCTGGAACTCACATGCAAACCACCGAGCAAGCCTGAAATACAAAAACAGCAGCACCTCTGATGAGGGAGGAATAGGTCTCAGCTACAGTCTAGGTGCCTGGAGGTGCAACTCTGCGTTTCCTTCGCGCCAGCAGCTGGTTCCTGTGCTCCAGGGGTCCCCCGGGGCGGCACACACCTCCTTGGGAATAGCCGAGTGGACACACGTTTTTGGAGAACGGATACTTGGCGCTGGTCTTCCAGGCGCCTTGGAGACAATGGTTTGCAGTCAGTTCCTGCCTGCGGTCCAGCAAGGAAGGCCCTCGTGACTGAGCGATTGTTCTCCAAGTGGGGAAAGTTGCATTTTCGTTTGGGGAAATCCAAAGATTGATTCCTGGCCCAGAGCAGATTTTCACAGAGCTGTCAGAAACGAGCACCTTCGGACTTCCAGACCTCCAGTTAGCCAGCCACTGACAAGGGAAATTCCTGCCCAAGTTCTGGCTCCAGCTCCCAACTGTATCCTCACTCTGCAGAGAGGAAGAGAGAGAGAGAGAGAGAGAGAGAGAGAGAGAGAGAGAGAGAGAGAGAGAGCGCGATATCTGAGATCTCTATATGTTGTTTAG
>CAUYQG010255406.1:0-17233 GCA_963574415.1 Tarsius wallacei
TGGTAGTCTTCTCTTTTCAGTTCTCTTGGGTGTTACAGTTCTATTCACAATAGCAAAAACATGGAACCACCCATGTTGCCCATCAAAGTTAGACTGTTTTAAAAATGCTGTACATATACACAATGGAATATTGTGCAGCCATAAAGGATGGACATATGGACTTCACAGCAACTTGGATGGATTTAGAGTCCATCATACTCAGTGATCTATCACAGAAACAAAGAACAGAGTACCATATGTTCTCACTCATAAGCAGACCTTGAACAATTATCATAATACTATAAGAAAGGGATTGGCAATAGTGGGAAACTGCTAAGGGAGAGAGGGTGGGATTGGCAGTTGAGGGAAACTGCCAGGGGAGGGAGGGGCACACCCATCAACAAATGTTTGCCTGCATACTAAACATTTGTATACCTAACCCTGAATTGTACCCCATATCTTTAAAATAAAAATTAAAAAAAACTTATCTGAAAATAATATCATCTCCTTTCAACTAGTGAAAAAGAGACACTCAGAAGAGAATAGTCAAGGAATCTCGAATCCTTTGATGTGAAATTTCATCAATTTCCTTTTAAAATGATTTATGATTACATAAGATTCTTTATGTTGGCTAGACTCAGTTGGGATTTTGACAATCTGTAGTCAATATGGTGGTGCACTGCCTCAGATCCTCCCTTCATTGCAGGGCATGTATACTTTTCCCATGTGCTGAGGATGTTGATAGGTCATAACTGCTTCCACCTCCAGGAATTACCCCAGCTGAAGATTGCTCTGTCACTTGATGGTAGAATAAAGGAAAAGAACAGCAAGGAGTTCACCATGACTAAAGGGATGTACCAAAAGTTTGAGCCACGCCAAGAAGCTAAGGCTTTATCCTCTAGGCCATTGAGAATCACTGAATGATTTTAAGCAGGAAAGTGGCAAGACCACACCTGTCTTGTGTGATGGTGCGAAATATAAACTGAGTGGTGCTGGTGGAGATAAAAGTAAAAGCAGTCAGGATGACAATGAAGACTTAATCTACAGCATTTCCCATGAGCTGGCTAGAAATATATGATTCAAATTACATTTCTAAATTATTATTTAGGGGATTTAGTGATCAATTGAATGTATGACTTGAAAGAAGTAGTCAACGGTCTCAGACAGTGGTGTGAACAATCAGTTCTCTGAAAATAAAAATGTGCATATATATCATTACATAAGTTTATTATAAATTTTATTGATTTAAAGTATGGATAGTATATAATTTGCAAATATTTAAAAAATGCAAATTTTTATTGTAAATTTCGTAGCCAGCTGATTCGCACAGAATGCTTTCATTAAATTTTGCTGGACTCTTGTATCTGTAGTCAACCTGTAGTTGCAATTCAAACATGATTTGACAAATAAAGTTGCATCCTAATCTGGTAACACTGCATGCCATAAAATTAGTTTCAACAAATACAACAGGTAGTATGCTGTCAAACTATTTCTGCCTCCCATACAAGTAATAATCATTAAACTGAAACCTCTCTCAGCGTCAGTACTAACCATGACTCGCTTTTAAATATAACTTGCATTGTTAGCATTTTCTCCATCACTTTCTTAAGCCTCGCCAACCACAAAGCAAACATCAAACCCCTATTTATAGCATTTGCCAATTTTCATGGTGGAACTGCTCCCATTATGGCTGTTTTTAAGCTACCTATGACATGCTATTAAACAGGGAGTTGGGAAGAAATGTACATTGGCACCCCATTATATAGTGTTTCTAACATATAGGTGCAATATAAGCTCAAGAGTATGGGGGAAAAAAGTAAAATCATTAGGAAATGATAACTTTAAGGACTGATTACTTTTGGCTTTAGTATGATTTATTAAATTATAGTTTCATATGATTTAATTTTTAATAATGACTGTGTTTAACAACTGGCTTGCAAAATTCTGCATATCTAAAAATTTGTGGACTGGTATAAGCCAGCTACAGCACACCATTGACCCAGGTAGTCTGGCTTGGGTGACAGCTGAAAGTGAGGATGAAAAGATGTGGACCTTGGATTAGATTTAAATGCAACATCAGAGAAACAAAGTTAATTTTAAAAATAAGTGTAGTAGTATTGGCTTCAGCTCTTATATCAATGCTACCACCAACAAAAACCGTTCGCTTTAACAAGGCAGTGCCTCTCTCAGGTAAAAGAATCCAGCAAGAGGCTGTCCAGGCTGGTATGGTACCTACATGGTACTAAAGGCCCAAGTTCCCTTTTTCTTTATGTTTTGCCACTTCATGGTTCAAGAGAGGGCTGCCTGAGCTCCAGTTAGCATATCCACTTTCCAGCCAGCACAAAGGAGGAAGTAGGCAAAAAAACCCAAAAACCCTAAATTCCAAAGTTTAAGATCGTTTTAGGAGGTGGCAGTTATATTTCTGTTTAAATATCATTGGCCAAAACATCGTCACGTGGCACTTGTAGATCATGTAAGACTGGAGAATACAGTCTTTTTGCTAGATGGCAATGCCCGGTTATGTATGAGGGTTCATATTACTAAGGATAAACAAATGAATGGATATTGAGAAGCTCTTCACAGTCTCTTCCTCAAAGTCTTAAGCCCAAGTTCTCACTTTTCTTGTCTTTGCGTACCAATGGCAATGGGAAGAAAAACACGGTTTACCTTGAAATAACCAAACCCATCCAGAGAACAATATTTCAGCAACTAATGTATGTCCTGCTCCAGTCCAACCTGGCATGCCATCATCCTACCTGGCATGGGCTGTGCCCCAAATAGACTGGAGACATTTTCTCCTCATTATCACCTTGTTAAGCTGCATGTCTCAACCCCCTGCCTCTGAGGCATGTTCTGGGATCTTAACGAGGTGATAATGAGGAGAAAAATGATGTGGCAGTCCTTGGTCTGGTCTAGTCTTCTTAGCTCAGAGGAGACCAGAGCTTTAATTAAAAATACTTTGCTTTGATATAAAACTTTCAGAAGACATATATTTTTGAGGTATACGAATAGAAAGCAACAAAGAGGAATGGGTGTTTCTGTTAATGTGTATCTGGAAGATGTCTTTTTTCCATTACTCCAACAAAGAGAGGTACATTCTTTGGAAGAAATGAAGAATGACAAGAAAATGAACAAAACCGAGTAGGTAAGGGGAGGAGAAACAACAGACTTGAAAAAGAATTCCACATTTTACAGATAGAATACTTAGATTTTCCCTCCATTTTTATCTGATCATTTGGTGCTCTGTGGATATAATCTGAATAGAAAAGTGTTTTATGACATCTATACATTTGGCCCATTAGTGCTGCTTCAACTTATTATACAAGCTAGATAGTTCATTTAAAATGTAAAGGGTTTATGTATTATTTGAGGGGTATACCTCACAGTGATTAATTTGGAAAGCTTGCTGTTTTTCCTCAATATGTAGATGTGGATTATCTGCTAAATATAAAGGATATAAATAACTTCAAACTTTTGCCATTAAAAATTATTGAGTTTGCCACAGATAGTTTTATAAAGGTTTAGAACTGCAAGTGCTATCATAGAGTATCTTTCTGTATCTCAATATGACTGCACGTTAGAATCAGCTTCAGAGCTTTAAAAAAATGCCAAATCCTGAGCCCTTGAACAAGAGACTTTGATTTAATATATTTAAACTGGAGCCTTCTATAGCTTGAGTTTCCTATATGATCCTAATGCACAATTAGGGTTAAAAACAACTAATCTATCTAGCCTCAGCTTCTAATCTTACAGAGAGGAAACCAGAATCCAGAGAAATTAAATTCTTTACCCAAGTAGATTTAGTAGATTTCTTTTTCTTTTTCTTTTCTTTCTTTCTTTCTTTTTTTTTTTTTTTTTGAGTTGGAGTCTCACTCTTGTCGCCCAGGCTGGAATGCAGTGGCATGCTCATGGCCACCAGAGCCTTGACCTGCTGGGCTTAGGCGATCTTTCTGCCTCAGCCTTCCAAGTAGCTGGAACTACAGATGCACACCACCACGCCTGGCTAGTTTTTATGATTTATTAGAGACAAGGTCTCACCAAGTTGCCCGGCCTGGTCTTGAACCCCTGGGCTCAGGCAATCCTCTCACCTTGACCTCCCAAAGTGCTGTGATTATAGGATGAGCCACCACGTCTAGTCAATTTAGTAGATTTCTAAGTCTAGAATTCAGTCCTCCTTTTCAAGTACTTAAAAAAATATTTTGAGAACCAAAAATAATTGGTACAGCGTAGTGCTTCTGTATCCAAATTTTATCATTTACTAGCTTTTTTTTTTTTGGGTTGTTGTTATTTAATCTGTTAAAAGTCATGTTAAAGCCATCACCAAGTATGACAATGCATGGTACAAATCCATAGTTCTGTTGCTTAAAATCTCCAGTCTTCTGTTCTTTCTCCATTAATTTAGAATTCCTGCTAAGAGATTCTGATTTTTCAAAAGAAGTTTTGCTTCAAGTCTTGTAAGTCTTGACTTTAGAAACACTGTTATTTAATAAAACTCTTTATACATGATTCCAAAAACCTAAGAAAAAACGCGAAGAATAAATAATAATTGAAATGATTGTAATACCTCAAAATTGTGAAATAAGGAGAAAAATCAAAACAGTCTTAGAAGGTAGGTGTATCTACTTTCGAACATGTAAATATCAGTGTTTGATCCACACTATCTATAATACTTTCTTGTTTTTTTGCTTGTACTTCTAAATTAGAAATGACACACTTTAGTCAGTTAGCTTTTTTACTATCCACAAATGAGTTTAAAAGCAACCCGCTTCATCAGCATTAAAGAAAGCCACTGACCACTTCTGCTTGATGGGGAAATATAACAGTAAATTCCTGCAATTTAAACTATCTTTCTTCTCAAGAGGTCAAAACACTTTTCTAACTTTTAGGTGTTTTCAAAGACATAATGTTAAAAATAGGGAAGAAACGCTTGCCACCATGTCACATAGTGACACTGAGCACTCCTCTACACATAAAGCACAGTGTTGGATCACAGCCCGAAGACCGATCAGCACCATTTCCAGTGGCCGTCTATCTTCATGACAAATTCTGACCACCCAACGGCCCATTTGGTTGTGGTAAGCACAGAGGGAGGAAGAAAAATGGCTGAAACTCACCATGCTGACACACTGTCCTGCCACAGTCCATTTGTTCATTTGTGCTTACAGTCTGAAGCAAATGGAGTTTGAGGAGCTTTCCCAAGGCTGATCCTTCCTAAATAACAGATTCCCTTTATTAACCCATCTATTTGACCACGTCAGACAATTTATTCAACTTTTATTATGAAAAAGTCAAAACACCTTTACCGGCTCTTGTTGTCTGATCAGTGCCTCAGTGATACCTCAGTGTTGCATAATCACTCTTCTTTAAACACTCTCATTAAGGGAAAAATAAAACCCAGGACAGTGCTTTTCTGTCTGAACTAAGCTATTTATCAATAGGAAACTGCCAAGAGTGTTATGGATGAAATATTTTGCTGGCATCTGATCTTACTTTTTTATTCACTTAATTTCCGGTTTTCTAAGTGCCGATTAAGAAAGAGGAGTTCTGCAGCTTTGTCGTCATTGACAGGTGTAAGTTGGAGATCACAAGTGTATTCAACTCTAGTTTGTCTTTATTCATGAAGAAACAGGAGAAAGGATTATTCTGAGTACTAAAGGATCAAAGAAATGTTTATTTTTTTAAAATAATCATCTTTTTCCTTTGAAGATGCTACATTACTTTTTATGCCCTGAGCTTTCATCAGCCAACTCTGAAGAAAGGAGTTTAAAAATCACATTCTGGGTGGCAAGGAAAGGCTTAAAAATTAAGGAAAGGCTTAAAAATTATTTCGGGATAATACACATTGATGATCAGTGAAACTCCATGGAACATTTATGACTCTAACTATGTTTTATACTTTAAAGCCAGATTTTAAAAAATACATATAAAAGAGTTTTGACAGCCACAAAATCAGTATGAATGATCTATTTACTTAGAGTCTAGAGAAACGGTTTGTTCTCTCAGAAACACATTCCTGTTAAAGAAACATGAGTTCACGATCATGTCTCATCAGACATAAAAAGAAAATTACAAGATTTAATTAAAACAAATATTCAGATTTCTAGATAGCCAATTACCCTAATAGGTAGAATCCCCTAATGCATGGATATAGGAAACCGGGGTCTATACTAACAAATTAGAATCCCGTATAAGTTTCTTCAGCAAATCTATAACCTGACAGGTTATTTTGTTGTTTAAGAGTTTGGGACCAAACAGACAGTCCTGTCTGTTAGTAATGGTGAAAGCCCGTACATAATGTTACCCTTTTAACATCATCTTAAGTATAAAAAAGGATGTATAAAATGGCACTAGAGGTGGCTTCAGAGATTTAATTTCTAGTCCAAAATCAGTCACCAAAGAGATGTGTGAACCTAGGCAAATTATTTCATCTCTCTTGGCCTCAGACTTCTCATCAATGAAATACTTGAGTTGCACCAAAGGACTTTTAAAGTCTCTTCGAGTTCTGGGAGTTTCAGACTCAGGAGGAGAAAGTGGGGATGACGGATTCCCTACAGCAGAAGGCTCAGAGTTTTATAATAGAACCAAGCCCAGATCATCCTCCCCCTTGCCGCTAATGATGCCCTTTCTTCCCCCACGTGATCTCCTGCGCGCCATCAGGAAATAAAGTATGGAAGAAAGAAAGCCCCCTGTTGCATGCAGAAAACAGATCTGCCAGTGGTGAAGGGTTAGGTTAAGTGGAGCCTTTGCTGGTGATATCAGATTATATTTTAATTAGATGTCAAGTTCTAAGACCATGAAGCTGACCTGATAAAGAACAGGCTATTAATGGCCCCAATTACATAGCCCCAAGCATCTCTTAATTTATGTACTGATAATCTCCTGGTAATTCTCTGGATGCTGCCAGAGCGTCCACATTCCCACTCCTCGGCTGCTTCGCATGGATTCGTTCTCAGAGTTTCTTTCCCCATTACGCTCTGCCTTGCTCATTTAGAGCAACCTCCTTGCCTCACAACCAGACCGCCGGCCTCAGCTCATCTGCAGCAGAGCGCCTACGGTGGAAGTGTGGCCAATTAGTCACACGTTTGGTGTTCTAATTAGGCGAGGCTTGGGCTTTGGAAAATGTGCTGTTGATTTAGGTACTTCCTCAAACAATGCTAAATTGTGTTATGTGAAATTCAATTAGTCTTTTTCTAAACGTTTCCACATCTGTTCTTCTTTAAGCATAAAGTGATGAGGAGAGAAAGAGAAGTGAAAAGCCAGAGTCTCCACTGGTGAAATATGTTAGGCCTTGGGGACCAGCCCTTTCCCCAGCTTTTGACCCTGAACAGTGATATACAGGAAGGAACAAAGTTGGAGAGCTATCATGGTGAAGCCCTTTTAAATAAATCATTATAGAAGAAATACTGCAACCGCACAGGAATGTAATCTCGTAGGATGACCATAAACTCAGCTTTGTTTGAAAATGGATGGCGGGGGGAGGAACTATTAAGAAGCAAATGATTATAAATTCTATCTTAAAGGTAGTATCCATGGTCATTTCAGTTATATTTTTTAAAGGGTCTTTAAAAAAAATCCTTTGGTTTAATATTTCATGTCCAGGTCCGGCGCAGTGGGTTTTTGTCCAGTCCTATCTGTTGCAAATTTTCATATAAAATTGAGAACAGCCTGAAGTTCCAAGATACCTGGGGTTTAAAAAGGAGATAATGAACATGAAGGTGGTGAGGAAGGAGCTTTCATTTGCTCTGAAACATTCTGTGGCTTGCACTTGTGTCACTGCTGGCAGTCGCACGATGGCATGCCGCTTTGGTCCTTCCAGCTCTGTCCCAAGATGCTCCTACCCCAAGACCCCGCTCTTCTCTTTGCTGCTTCTCAGTGCCTCTTAATTCCTGTGCCCTCCCAGCAGCACACTTAACAGCACATCCGTCGTGTGTCTTCGTGTTTTATCACCGTTGGTATAGCCAGCCGATTTTGCCAGGAGGCCAAATGGCAATATCTTTTACCAAAGCGGCATGGCTCAAAACCGCAGGCGTCCAAAGGTGAAGGTGTACATGCATTTGATCCTTGTTCCTGTTATCACCTTTTCAGTGACTAACATTTCAAAACCTTATCTGTGGCTGGCAGGCCATGTTTCAGTTTTGTCAGAGCCCGGATATAGACTGTGTGGTTTTCTGATGATATATCTTCATAAGATTTGTGGAATGCTAAAGATGGAGTCGTCAACGCTATTTTATGGCACCTCAGTGCATGTCAGAAAGTAAAAATATTTTCAGAAGTGATAGCATTATTTTGACTGATGACATGCTCTTTTAAGACAAAGGCTTATTTAAATAAGAAATTCCAAGAAAGAAAATAAGCCATTCCCCATAAGGAAGGGGATTTATCTGGTGTCCGTAGCTCTCATGAAGAAGAGAAAGAACGATTAGGGAGTTGCAGTTTTCATGAACTAAAAAGCACCCTGAATGTGACTACTCTGTTTTAAACTTAAATGTCCGCTCACTGGGAATGTACTTCTCTGGAAACAAACAATAAATATTACTAGAATATAATTTAAAAATGAATAAAAGATGTAAACACTTTAATAAGTCAATTTAAAGAAAATGTAACCTCCATGGCTTTCAGAATCATGTTGGAATTCTGTATAATAGAAGTAACAGCAATGATGAAAATACTCTTTTTTACTATAGAAGATGACTGTAAGTTATCGAAGTTTTTGATAATATTGTCTAAAATCTAGCTTTGCAGAAATATTGGTTGGTCATAGTCCAATATCTCTTACTGTATTTTTCACATAAGGATGATTTGCCAATATTGAAACCTGCATGCTCATTGTTGAATGGAAATTTTTCTTCAGTCTCTCAAGTTGTCTTTACTGCTTTGTCTGTGACTTGGTAAAGTTGTATTAACTAAGAGACAATATGAACTCCTCAGAGCAACATTATTTGATTTTTAAAGATCATTATTAAAAAATAAAAACAAATCTAGATAATGATCATCTGGACGTTGATAAAACAGGGCATGTAAGTCACTGCCTTACATTTAGGCTGAACCAGGTCACCCATCATAGTTCAATTCCTGTTCTTGCAGAACATGTCCTCCCTGGCTGTTCTAAATGAAACGAGCCCGTATCATCTTGCTTCCTATTGGCAATCCCCAGCTCATTCTTTAACAAAAAAAGACATCAGACTCACACCCATGTTCTGTGATCGTCTGTTCTATGATCAGTACGTGTTAAATAACACGCAGTCATTAGTTATCACAAGCACAGATTCAAAATCATTCTTCTCTTCTAAAATGTCAGTCTTGGGGAAAAGTGGCATTTTAATGTTGTGTCCTAACTTCATGCACCAGAGACCAAACGCCCTAAATAGCACTCTTTGGCTTATTAGCTCAAACCAAAATTCGACTCCACATAACAGTGGCACGTTTTGGGAGAGGTCAGGGAAGCAGAGCTGCAGATATTGGCACTCGCAGGGTGCCTTGGCCTTTGGAGAGCTGTGCCTGCTCAGCTGAGGGCCATCTTGTTTTCCTTATTTTCATAGGTTGGCCTTCAGGGTCAGTTTTCAAACATGTATCCCATGTTTGTTTACCTCTTGCCGACTCTGGGATGGCCTTGTGCTAGGCCAGGTCTGTCTCAGGGGTTATCTTTTATTATGATAGGCATGATGTAATGCATGTTCTTCTTATTAGCAGACACTTTAATGGCATATGTGTGTGTGTGTGTGTGTGTGTGTGTGTGAAGTGGCATGATCAAGGCTCACTGCAACCTTGACCTTTTGGGCTCAAGTAATCCTCTTGCCTCAGCCTATCCCTGATAGCTGAGATTACAGACATGTGCCACCATGCCTGGTTAATTTTTAAATTTTTTTTTGTTGAAGTAAGATCTCACTATGTTGTCCAGGCTGGTCTTGAACTCCTGGGCTCAGGCAATTCTCTCACCTCAGTCACCCAAAGTGATGGGATTACAGACGTGAGCCACCGCGCCTGGTCTTAATTGTTAATTATACTAAGAAACGATATACATTGCTTTGTGACATTTATAAATAATCTCTTAAAGCTAATATTTCTAGTTTTGCAATATAAATTCTCTTCACTACTCTCTGAAATTCTTAGTTTTTTAAAAAAAATTTAAATTGCCATTTTTTCCTTGCCTTATTTGCTTGGTTTGGAGAATGAGCTCTTTGAGGACAAGAATCACTTTCCATATATTTATATTTCCTTGTGCCATAATTTGCTTAACACACATCTCTATTGATTTGGTTTGACTCCTGATCTTAAATGTTACTGAGTTTGCGCCATATCACGATGGCCACAAATTTCACATCCCCAGTTGCTAGGGCCACCTCAGAATTGAATCCCAGACCCAAATACCCCTAGTTTCTTTTGCCATCTGTCAAAATGCTGATGCTGCCAATTATTTTCTTGTGTTATTTACCTTTGGGTTCCTGGATGGCTGGAACATCGTAGACAGATTGGCCTGCCTAGACACACTCAGAAAGAGAGAAATGAACAAAATTAAAGCAAAGAATAGCACTGGTGATAAAAAAAAAGTGTATTGGTTGATTAAGGCAAAATGATTCATCCAGAAACAGCTAAAATCATAAACAAGAGTTAACACATGAAACTCAAGACAAGAGAAGTCGTACCTAGCACAGAATTAAGTTCTGGACCATGAGGAATGGATAGGATGTGAATAAATGGAGAGGATTACAGACAGCACTTCTGACAGGTAGACTGACATGCACTGAGTCAAAAAGGAAGGTGGTTGTCCTCTCATCTAACTAGTTGCCCCTTCTCTGTCTCCTGGCTCCTCTTTCTCTTTCCGACCTCCAAAGGCTCAAGCTTCAGACCTCTTCTCTTCTGCACTTTACATAGCCGCATATCATTAGTGATTCCATGTAGGTCCACTGATTTAAATGCCATTTATGTACTGCTAACTCCCTCATTTTCAGAGCCAACCCAGATTTGGAGCACTCTCCTGACTCGCACACCCAATGGTGGTGGCGGCAGCTTCTTCTCCTTTTTCCTCTTCCTCCTCCTCCTTCCCCTCCTCCTCCTCCTCCTCTTCTTCTTTTTTAGAGTTATCCTCTTGCTCTGTCACTCAGGCTGGAGAGCGGTGGCTCAGTCATAGCCAATTGCTTGTGTGACATCTTTCTTTGTGTATCTAACAGTATCTTGAAGCTCTACAAAATATGCCCCAAATTGAGCTTTGATCTCCCACCATCTACCTCTAAAGGTTGCCCCCCAAGTCATTTAGTGGAAATTCCGTTCTTTCAGTCTCTCAGATTCAAAAAACAAAAAATCTTGGAGTCATGTCTACCTTCTCTTTTTCTCTCTTATCCTGCATCTAACGCATCAGCAATTCTGCCCTCTCCTCTTTCAAAATATATCCAGCATCTGACCATGTCTCATCACTACAGCTGTCACCATCCTGAGCTAACACCATTAACTTTTGCTGGGATTATTATAATAACCTCATAATTGATCTCTTTATTCTTGCCCTTGATCTTACTATAGGTTACTCTCACCCTGAACTCAGGGCTTCCTCTTGGGGTGAACATCAGGTCATATTCCATTTCTGCTCAAACTCTCCCATGGCTTTCTGTCTCTCATCAGAACAGCCTAGTTCCTTACCATGGCCTCATTGATTCTACCTGAGCTCACCTCTCCCTGTTATCTCTTCACTCGTCTCCTATCATTTCCTTCTTGCACACTCCATCCCAGCTGTTCTCACTGGCTTCCATGCTCTCCTAGAAAATACCAAGCACATTCCCACTGCAAGGCCTTGGGTGGGCTTTCCCCTTCCTCGTCTGTCTATCGACATGGCTTGGTCTCTGCTGAAGTATCCTCTCCTCAGGTCTTCCTTGACCCTCATGCATAAAATACCTCCCAGTGCTTTATTTGCCCTCATACCCCTTATCGCCACCTGTCCTATGATATATTTATTTGTTTGTTTCTCCCCACTAGAGTATAAACTCCTTAAGGGCATGAGCTTCATCTGTGTTGTTCACTGTAATCTTCAGTGCTTAATAAATCTCTGTTGAATGAATGAATGAATAATGACGACGAGTAGACAGGCTTCTAGGCAGACAAAAGAAATGGCACTGCAGAGTGCTGGGGCATGATGTTGGAAAGTTAGAATGGACTTAGATGGTGGCAAAAATTTACCATTAGAGGGAAGATTTTACTGTATAAGTAATATGTAGCCATTATAACTTTCTGAGCAGTAATCTATATGACAAATATAAAATTTGAGGGTGAGCAATCTATTGATGCTATGTTAAGTGGATTTTGAAGTTTATAGGAAACTCTCATAGTCATCCAGACTTTAGCCCCCATGGCATAGAGGTAGGCATTAGATGAAACTAACTATAAGTTGAAATGTACTTATCATTTCAGAGAATCATACATCTTAAAACAGGAGAAGAATGTCTGAGTCATTGGTATGGGGTGAAGTCCCATGCTGTAGGTTTGGACAGCATCCACTTGACCACAGACATCCAGAGCGTGATGTAAAAAAATCTAATTGAGCTCTCTAGAGGGATTGTCTCCCCAGTATTTAAAACAGCTGCATTTCTAGAAACAAGACAGTCAATTTTCCAGTTTCCTTCTAGACAATTGCCTTAGGCCAGTTGGATGGCATTTCTCTCCGTGCTCAGCAGAACAATCAGAGTTTTCTGGGATAAAAGGTGTGATCTTCAGGAGGAGAGGAGTGGAATGCGTGAACAGTTATGAGAACTCATGACGGCATCACCAGGTTGGCAACTCCACTGAAAAAGCTGTCAAGAGAGATATAGCTCAAGGGGTACTACAGTCCTTGAACAAAAAGGTAAAGAAAGAGAAGAAAGTACACTCTGGGGACTCCGTGGGCTTTTTTTTTGGTGTTTCCATGTTTTACTGAAGTGCCTGATTTATGCTTATAAAGTGCTCTCTACCCAAATAATCTGAGATTTATTCATCTTTGACAACAAAGATTGCATATCTGCTTTGTTGAAGATCTAAAATTTCTCCAGGGTGGGAGTGACATTCCTACTAGCTTTTAATTGCGTGTAAATCAGCTGTAGGCAGTTTGGTTGTTTCTTTGCTGTTGTTCTGTTAGAAAGAGGTTCTCATCCAAAGGAAATGCATCTTGAGTAGATATAAAAGCAGTGAATATTTTAATGATCAAATAATTCATATTTTTTTACAGGATCAGAAAACTCCTGCTACTCTGACACTGAGTATTCGAATACTGTCCTCTTCCTGAGTGACCCCATACCGATTCACAGAATTAGCAGGTCAGCTCGTTGGTCACTGCAAAACATTTGGAAAATGTTTGGGAGGGTGCCATCATGTTTCCTATGAAGCAGTAATTTTCAATGTGAATGATGCAAAATACGACAAAAGCGAAAGGATCATGTGAGCTATACAGAGCACGCGCAAATCAACACAGACCTTAACATGTTCAAGAAACCTTTGCCTTTAACAATTTGGAGTGTGGGGAAATCTAGGTTGCTCTGAAAATAAAATCGTTACATAACATATGAGCTCTCAACCACAGTCTCAACAGATTCTAATGTTCATGATCTAATGCCAGCTTGCTGCCAGGGTCAGTACAATGGCGCTCCACCTCCTGCCTTGGGAAGTGGGACTCAAGAAGAAAGTGCATTTCATCGAGAGTTGGTGGGGGGGAAGGGGGTGGGAGGTGGGGGCAAGTGCGGAGGGACACTGATGTTGACCAGAGCCCAGATGGGGCAGTAGATAAAGATCCTATTTTGCTGTTGTGGTACGAGTGTCTCAACTCAATTAAAAGTTAGGACGCAGTTGTCTGTCTGCAAAAGAGTGATGAGTGATAATCATGCTTGTCTTTCTTATAGCAACAGGATTGTTAGGATGTCCAAATAAAAGTATGTGCATGAAAGTTATAAAACACTATGTGAAATGGTCATGATTGGTTTTCTATAGATGATCATTATATTTAGTTTGAATTAATTTAATGTAATAGGTATAAACCAACTTGGACGCAAGAAACCTGTGCAAAATGATCTCAAACTCCTTGGATTCCCCCAACCTATGACCCCTGGAATCTTGCTACCTTCCCAAGCGCACTCTAGAAAATTTAAGGGAAGTGTTCCGTACACAATACTTACATGGCTTTTGCCTTAGTTAAATATCCAGTTTACTAAGCAAACACGTAAGGGCCTGCTATGTGCTGACACTGAATCAGAGCCTAGGAATATAACAACGAATAAAACAGAAATGGTCCCTGCTCTCATGAACTTGCATTTGAGTGAAGTAAAGAGATAACCAAAGAATCATTAAAATTGCAACTAACTGTGGTCAATGCAAAGAAAGATAAACATATAGTCTGACATTTCTTGATAGGAAAATCTGCCCCAGTTAGATAGGTTGGAAGGCTTCCCGGAGGAAGGGACCCATCAGCTGGGAGCAGAAGTTCAAGTGGGAGATGATAATTAGGTGGATAGGAGGAATAGAGAATCTTTCTAACCGCCTGACGTAGGAAAGGAGGTCAGCTCATTCAAGAACCATTAGATTGAACAGTAAAAAATGACTGATATTCAATTGTTTTTGACTTACAAAAGTGGCAGTTGATACAGCTCAATTTAGTAAAAGTATGTTAATGTGGCCAGAGGACAGAAAGCTATAGTGGACTTGGCTTAGGACGATGCTGGGAGGGGAGGAAGGGGCCACTCACTGAAGGCTTTGTAAGTCATGCTCAGGCCCTTGGTTTTGGTCCCAGTAGCAGTGGGAAGCCTGTACTTGGTGAAAATGACTCTGGCTACATTGTAGGTGATGAAACAGCAGGGGTTATACCTCCCCAGTGATACTGCAATCACCCAGGAAAGAACGGATCGTGTAGTCTCACGACTCAAAAACCATGCTGCAGACCAGACATGTCGACATCACTAAGAGCCTGTTAGCGATAAAGACCTGACGAATCAGAATATGCATTCTATTAAGCTCCCCAGGTGGTTCATTCCTATGCATAGTAAAGATCAGGTTTACAGCACACTGGAGGTGGATAGACAGATAGAAAGGAATCGATTCAAAAGATATTTAGAGGGTAAAGTCATAGGTATTTGTGATAGATCAGATACAGGAAAGGGTGAAAGGGAAGGGGGGACAAAATGAATCCCACATTTCTGACTTGCTCAACTGGGTGGAATGGGAAACTTGCTCCCAAACAGGCACACTGGAGAGGAGCAGGTTTAGAGATAATGGTCATGAACTGAGAATTGAGCTGGCTGAGTTTAAAATAATCTTAACGCATTCGAGTGCAGAATTTGATGCAACACTTGGATATATGGGTCTAAGTTCTGAGACGATATATGGGCTAGAATTATAAATGTGAGCCATGGGTAGAGGTAAAAGTTAGCCATGAAAGATGAGGAGATTGTGTTAAGTGGAGCCAATAGTGAGAAGTGTCCTGAGACAAAAGAGAAAATCCTCAGAAGGCTGCTATGCTCACCACTATACAAGCAGTGCTGTTCAGCAACCTTGAATTAAGGAATTGAGAGATCATCAGATAGGCTGGAGCAGAGTGCAGTGGTGATATGGCGAGAAATGAAGCAGAGAGAGAGGCTGGCGCGAGATCGTGCTAGGTTCCAGAGGTCTTCTTGAAGATTTCTTAGTTAGCCAAACAACAACGAGAACATTGGCATAAAGAGGCAACATAACCAGAGTTACTTTCAAAGGGTTTTCAAGGCTGCTTGTTGCATGAAGGCCTAGAGGGGCCATGTGTTGTCTCCTGAAGGAAGAATCATTGCACTTAGGCACAGGATGCTGTAGAACCTTCTTCTGTTGACTCCTGAGCCACGACTTTCCACTTTCACGGTTCCACTGTCACTGTCTACACCGTTATCCCCATGGAAAGGAGAGGGCAAACCCTTCCTACCAATGTTGTCCTTTGTTTTTAGGTCTTGAAACAGCACTGCCTCTGACTTAGACTTTCTACCGAAACTCCATGAGATGGAAGAAAATTTTAATTTCATACGGTAGCACTTTCAACATATTTTCTGGTTTATCTGAAAAGCGTGAGACTTTACTTTTCAGAGTAAATAATTTAAAGTATAATTCCAAAATAAGAGATAAACAGATCCCAGTCACTTAGTTTTCTCGAAGTTAATGAAATGAACAAAATAGGGTTGGACTACTTTGGTTAAGAAAATCAAATTTTCAACATGTATTTTAAATAGTTCTATTAAACTCAAATATCTCAGGGCTCTAAAAAATAAATGAAAATGTCCTTATATTTATGAAACATGTATTATATCACATATGGTACATAATTTCTTTATTAACATTTACCACATACTACTGTGAGTCAGCTACTAACCCAAACGGGTAGCCTGTTCTAACCTTTAGTAAATAATTTCCGCAGTCAAGTGTCAAGCAGGTTTATTAGTCTATCACGCAAAGGCCCAGAACACAGACCAACTCTACCTTTAGTCTATAACTTTCGTCTCCAATGTAACAGCATCATCAATTACAAATCCCTCTCTCGGTCTTTCCAGACACCAAAATTATTAGAAGTATCTCTTCCAAATTCCCTATTTCTATTTATGGTTCTTCATTCTCTCAAATCTGTTTTTGCTCACCTGGGATATAATCTGGCTGTTTGAACCCAGCACAGAATTCTTTACAGGAACACTCAATCACTTATCCAAACAGGTGTTTGATTTTACCTGAAATATTTTTTTAAAAATTAAAAGAAAAGGAACAACATGAGGTCTGTGGCCTTGCTCAGGATTGGGAGTAATCCCCTGGATGTTATAACTTTTCGTTCTCAAAGTATGTCGTTCTCAACAGGTCACTCATTTTTTTTCATTTAGCTAAAACGTGAGAGCATGTCTTCTCTGCTTGGTGCACTATAGTTCCTGAGCGGCCTAACTGTATGATGCAGAATTGATGTGCAAATGGCGAACCCTGCATTCATAATGTAATCGTTAAGAGTTCAGATTTTGGAGCCAGAATGCGAACATTTATGAGCCATGTAACTTCGGGCAAAATATTTATCTGTGCTTCAGTTCCTCCATATGTGAAATGGGAAAACAGGGTTGTTATGAATAGCAAGGGGGTTAATATTTATAAGGCACTTAGAAGAGTGACTACTTGTTAAACAAAAGCTTTAATTTCTTATTTCAGTGACTTTATGGGGTACATATGGTTTGGGGTTACATGAATGCTTTGATAGAGGTGAAGAAGTCTGGGCTTTAAATAAGCCAGGCTCGGTGGTTCAGCCTGTAATCCCTTGCTT
>CAUYQG010255413.1:0-21322 GCA_963574415.1 Tarsius wallacei
GTAGTTCCAGCTACTTGGAAGGCTGAGGCGGAAGGATCGCCGGAGCCCAGCAGGTCGAGGCTGCGGTGGCCGGGAGCGGCCACTGCACTCCAGCCTGGGTGACAGAGTGAGACTCCAACTCAAAAAAAAAAAAAAAAAAAAAAATTGGGAGAATTTACAACCAGATTGCAGGCTTCTTTTGAAAAATTGGAAGATCTTCTAGCACTGGGCTTACGTTGCCCCATGACCACAATCTTGTGGGTCAAATCAAGTGCTGCCTTCTATACACAAGGCATGAGGTTTCTGCTTTGCCACAGTCTCCAGCTTTCCCTGTTGTCTTGCTGACAAAATTTGTGACTTCTATTGTGTATTGGTCAGTGGGGTTGAGTGTGCAATTACTGATATTTTGATGAAAAATTACAATGGGTCACATAGACCTGGATACTGGGTGACTTTTAGATGTGTGGTGAGGTTTTGTTTACAAAGAACACAGTGAATTATACATTTGGTTATTATCTGATTAACCACATCACAGTAGGCAGTAGGAGTGAAGACTCTGAGTCTCAGCTGGGTATGGTGGCTCACACCTGTAATCCCAGCACTTTGGGAGGCCAAGGAGTGAGGATTGCTTGAGCCCAGGAGTTCAAGACCAGCCTAGGCAACACAGCAAGACCAGATCACATCTCTAAAAAAAAATTTAAAAATTAGCCAGGCATGGTGGCATGCATCTGCAGTTCCAGCTACTCGGGAGGCTGAGGCAGAATCAACCTGAGCCCAGAAGGTTGAGGCTGCGGTGAGCCATGACCTTACCACGGCACCCCTTTGTCTGGGTGACAAAGTGAGTCCTCAACTAAAAAGAAAGAAAGAAAGAAAGAAAGAAAGAAAGAAAGAAAGAAAGAAAGAAAGAAAGAAAGAAAGAAAAAGACTCTAAGTCCCTAGAGCTGTCTTATTTGCATTTTGTAGATTTAGAACAAGATCTTCATCAAAACTCAAGGCCTCTAGGCACTGCTTTTTTGAACTAAAATTAGATAAATAAATTAATTACAAATGAACCCAACTCATATGTTTGAAACAACCATAAGAAAAGAGCGAGCATGCCCTCTCTCAGGTTGCAGCTGTGGTCCTTTTATTAATCACATCTCTCATCTAGACTTGGAAGTGCTGGGCTTCCTGCTGGAGCAGCCCGGAGCACCTTAACTGGGACGACTGAGGAAAGATAGGCTGCTGGACTCAGTTGTACACCCCTGCCGATAACAACAGAGAATCCAGGGACACAACCAGAAAATGCGTGTGGGTCCTGGTCATTGACCATACCAGGAAGGCAATTACAACTCCTGGACTGTGAGGACGATGGCCCACATATTGGTCATCAATGTTCTGGCAATAACTGATTCCCAAACAATGTTCCTAGCTGATGTGAGAACAAGTTCCTGCGCTATCTCATTTACGAAGAGGGCAGGTGTAGGAATTGAGCAAATGCCTGTGGATGTGGCTGGAAAAGTTAAATCCAAAGAACCCCAGAATTCCTCTTAGTTGCTGAATATGTTAGAGTTGTTGGCATTTTCAAAGGTCATCCACATGGCATTGGTGTTTCTGTCCTATCTTGGTTTTAAAATATTGTGGATTCTATACTTTTTTTTTTTTTTTTACTTATTTAGGCATAGCTACATTTTAAATTCTAAATGGAGCCTTATCTAAGTGTTTCCAGAGTTTGAACAATGGAATGGCCTTTGATGAGCTGGACACAGTGCCATCTCGTCATTTGTGCCCATTGTCTGAAAGCCACCACTGAAAGGGGTAGAAAAGAGGCTTTATACCAATAAACCTCTTATAATTGGAGAGGCCAAACAGTAAATTGCACATACTTGTCATTCCTTAGATATTTAGACACCAATACAAAGACTTGAGTCACTTGCTTATGGTCACAACAATTAACAGCAGGGATGAGAATGGAACCCCAAACCTTTTATTAAATTGGGCTCTCTTTTTGCAAAGGAAAGGATTAAAACAACAATCTAAATAATTTGGGCCAAGAATCATTTGGAGTGTGTCAACAAGATGACAAATATTTCTACAAAAAATAAAGATATTTTTATCTATTAAAAACAAATGTTTCCAAATATTAACATCTTTGGTGTCAAGTATTCACAACAGCAACTGCTTTTTTTCTTTCTGTTTCTGTGTCTGGGTTAGGAGTGTATTCTTTGCATTAACCCAGCACCAAGCCATTCAACCTCCACTCCCTATAATAGTTCTTCTCACCCTGTATTTAAGTGATCTGTTCATTTGTTGTATCCCCACCAGATTGTGAGCACTAGGCCAACAGAGCTGGGTTGCAGCTGCTCACAAGAACCAATCACTAGATTTTCAGGAATTTTGCAAGCCAATTCATGATAAATTTGCAGTGTAAAACCAGCCACAGAAATCGGCAAGTGGTACAAATCAGGGCTCCTTCTACCCCTGCAGAGCCAGTTTCCAACATTTACCAGCATATCACTCACTGGTCAGGGACCTTCCTTGCTACCATTGTATCCTCAGTTGTGATGGTGCATAGCAGATGCTCAGGAAGTACTTGTTAGGGGACTGAATGGTGCTTGAATGACACGGTGAATGAATGAAGAGGTCTCTCAGTTTCTCTCCAGTTCTGGCTTCCTGAAACTCATTGGTAGCTAGAAGGGCACTACATGGAACTCTTTCAGCAAAGACTATAGAACTGAGAGAAACAGAAAGTTGTTGGCCCTTAGAGAAAAGCTGATTTGAATCCCAGCTGGGATCAGGACTGCAGCTCTGTCTTGAGAAGCTATGAATGGTAGGCAAGTTATCTTTCTTCTTGGAGTCTCTGAGGTTTGGTTTCCTCTTTTGTATCAAAAGGCATAATGATATTAAATGCAACTGGTGGTGTCATAACAAGAGTTAAAGACACCATTATGTAAGGCACCAGCCCACAGATGCATAGACTTTGTGCAAAGTCGCCTTCTTGGACCCATGTCTCAAATTCTACCACATTTTGCTTCAGGCCCCAGACATTGCCCATCATAAATTTGGCTTTCAAATATTCAAAGCACCTATCATTATCCAAAATTACTTGTTTACATATTTATTGCTTGCCTTTTTGTCAACAGAGTAACTTTCAGAGATCAGACCACGCCCTGACCTGCCTACTTTGCTGCTCTGTCTCCAGTGCCTTGAACTGTGCCTGGCACACAAAGAACTGCTGGATAAATATTACTTGCATGAGTAAATGAATGAGCAAATACTCAAACAATATTCTAACTTACTAGATGACCATCTATAGGAGGGGGCAGAAACTATGGCCCATGAATCAAGTCCAGACTGCCACCTGCTTTTGAAAATAAAATTTTGGCCAGACTCGGTGGCTCAGCCTGTAATCCTGCACTTTGGGAGGCCGAGGTGAATGGATGGATTGCCTGAGCCCGCAGGTTCGAGACCCGCCTGGGCAACTTGGCGAGATCTCATCTCTACAATAAATCAAAAAAATTAACCGGGCGTGGTAGCGTGCGCCTGTAGTTCCAGCTACTTGGAAGGCTGAGGTGGAAGGATCGCCGGAGCCCAGCAGGTCGAGGCTGCGGTGGCCGGGAGCGGCCACTTCACTCCAGTCTGGGTGACAGAGTGAGACTCCAACTCAAAAAAAAAAAAAAGAAAAGAAAATTTTATCGGAACACAGCCATGCTCATTTACTTATAAATTGCCAGAGATTACAACAGAAACCTATATCCCACAATGCCAAAAATACTTTCTTGCTCCTTTACAGAAAAAGTTTGCTACCCCGATATATAAGATCATCTTTAAAAGGTATTAATTTATGGCTCAGAAAGTTGAGGAATTTTCCCATCATCACCAAATAAGTTGGTGGTGACAGGGGAGGGAAAATAGGTCTCATGCAGCTGAAGCCTATCATCCTTGGGTTAAAGAAGAAGATGAGGAAGGCCTTGATCTTCCCACCCCATGAGCAATGTCTTCTCAGCTCTCCCAGACAGATTAATATTGAGCTGTTTCAACTTATCTCAATGAAGATCTCTTCTCTGAGTCTATACAATGATTATATTTTTCCATAGAATTTCTACTCTGGCACCAAAGGAAAATATGTGGAACTTCCCAAAGAGAGGGTAAAGTTTGCAATGGCAACAGCATAACGGAAATGTGCCCGGCGAAGTCCAAACTCTCATCACGACAGCAGTATCTAATTATTGCACTACACTTTGAGAAACCTGATATTATGCAAATAAACTCCAGCTGCATTTTATGACAGCACATACAATTTTTATAAAAACTTTAAAATCCTTTTTTTATATGGAAAAAATCCTTCTCTTACAGTAATTGGAATTAACCAAAGATACAGTCTAATAGAGCTTAATAGTTTAACTCAACACAAATGTTGGAGCAGATTGAATTGCTCTTTTAGATAGAGAAAGAATTCTGCTCTTTGCGCATGTGTAACAGAAGACAATGTTTTCTGCTACTTGCTGTTTGGGGCAGTGGGAGATCTGTGGCATTTATGGTGGTATTAGGAGGTGGTGACTCCCCCTTTCCAAGGCAGCAAACTTTGGTGGTTACTGTGGTGGGAGGGTGAGACTTTGAGTGAAACAGGCATAGGTCTGAGTCCTAGATCTATAACACTCAAGTCCCATGAACATGGGCAAATCATTCAACTTCATCTTCATCTGTAAAGTGATAGAGCAATAGTGTATCTGTCAGAGTAATTAACCCCAACTTCAGGGATACTGCCTGTTACAGGAACAATCATCCCCAAAGCAGCACATATCACTTCTGCCTACAACCTATTGACCAGAAATCAATTACTGGGCCCAGTCTAACTTCAAGATAGGCTGGTAGGAAGTGAAAAGAGTACCAGGAAGTGTCCAGGGGAAAAAGTGGTTGATGACCCAGAACATCTCTGGTATAAGATAGATCTAATGTCATAGGATGCTGGGGGATCCACCTAGTGAACATATGTAAAGTGCTTGGCCCGGGGCCCACCTACGGTAGAACCTTTACAGTGGTAGTTAGCAGTTGTTCTACTTATGAAAATGAGAAAGGCCACGTCACAGGTGCCCACAGGGGTAGCAGGTGACTGGCTTCATGACTTCTTACCTGGGGAAAGAGAGGGAGCCTCCAGGACCTTGGCAGCTGCCTCCATTTCATTTCTCTCTCTCCTCTCTTCTCTTCTCTCTCTCTCTCTCTCTCTCTCTCTCTCCCCCCCTGCCCCCGTCCCTCCGTAAAAGATTTGCTTGATACAACTTTTTGTGCCACCTTTCAAATCCATCTGTGTCAACTCTGAGGCTAGCCATATGAGATTACATACAGCAACTGTTACTATTTAAAGTCACAGAATAGACCAATAACAGGTGACTTGGTGGTTGTGACAACTGCCAGTCTTACCCACACATGCTGAATGACTGTAAAGCATGTGGGAACTTGGTTGGATTGTTACCTCTGCTTGTTGGAAAAGACAGATTTGGGACCTCAAATTCAAATCTCAGCACTACCATTTGCAACTGTGACACCTGAGGAAAATTAATCTTAACATCTCTTTGCTTTGTTTTCTCTATCTGCAAAATAAAGAGAATTTTATTCACCTCATAAAGTTGTTGTGACAAAAAAAATGAGCTGATACCTGTACACACTTAGTCCAGTGCCTTGCACATAGTAAAAACAGGTGAACTATTATGATGGTTGATCATCAAAAACCTTAGTGATGATTGTCTGACTTTTTATTTATTTTTTATTATTATTATTTTTTTGTCTGACTTTTTAACACCAACTAATCAAAGTTGACAAATTCTTTTATTTCTTAGCTGGTTTAGTGTCAGATATACTCACATTTTCTCTTGGCCTTTCTTATCAGCAAGTAGAAGGGACCAATTGATAACATTATCAATTCATCTGAAAAGTAAAACCTCTGTCTCCAATTGTTGCACAAGCAGAATGCATTCCATCAACTGTGGCTCTCTGGCTATTTACTTGGACTCATTCAGAAATGAGAGTGATTGACATTAACTGCTCTAGGCCAGGTAATCATCTAAATAAATCATTCCTTTTGATTCCAGAAGTTTTTCACTCACACTTGTTCAGTACTTTGGAAGGTCAAGGGTAGTATCAGCAACAGATATGAGCATTTGTGAAAGAACAAGCCATGTCTTGAAGCATCTTCTCCAGTCTGGTTCTATATTCAAGAAGCACAGAAACAAGGGAAAAGTGCTTAGAGAAAGAAAAGAACCTTACTGGATTCCTGACCTATTTTGAAGCACCTAGTCATTTTTGGCCTTTACTGCTGTCCCTAAGGAAAGCAGTGGGCCGCTCTGGAAAGGGCAGTTGCCCTTTGACACTAAGAAAAATCTACCCCCTCTTGGTTTTCCTATGAGAATTTAAAATTCAATTGTGCATTTATTTGCTAAAATATATTTATGGAGTACCTACTATGTGTCAACAGTGAAAAACGAAGATACTGTCTCCTTTGTCTAGTGGGGAATTGTGACTAAGCAATTGCAGTGTAATAAGTATTATGGAGAAACAGTACAGAGAGTAGTATATGAGTGCAGACTGGGGAACCCAGTGGGCTGGGGATAGGCAAGGGAAGGCAAAGTCACCACCTACAACATCCTGCACAACTTTAAGGAGCCCCATTCATGCATTCGTGAAGTAGACACTGAATGTGTATGTTCATTACAATAATTTGCCTCTAGGTAGAAGTTGAAATGTCTCAAAGGAAAGGTGCATTTTCTCATATGCACAAAGCATCATGTGGACTAGCAGGGTCCTAGGGAAGGCTTCTCTCTAGAGACAAACTATATATTGATAGCCAAAGAGTAAAAAAGGAGTTAGCCAGGTGAAGAAAGGTGGAAGAAGTATATTCCAGGCAGTAGGGAGATCCTTTGCTAAGGACGCAGCACAGGAAGCAATGGGAAATGTGACCCATGAAGATGGTGGGGAGGGAGACTGAGGCAGAGGGAGCTGACATCTATTGTGAATTTATTATGTACCAGGCACTATTCTAAATACTGTGTGGGTATTAACTCATTTAATCCACACAACAAACCTAGGTGTTAGGTGCTTTTATTATCCTTATTCTCTAAGTGAGGAAGTAAAGACAAAAATCAGAAAATTAAACTTGCCCAATGTCACACAGCTAGCAAGAGGCATAGTTAAACCTAGTCTCAGCACTTTACACTCTTAACCAGTGTGGGATGCTGAGGGCAGATTAATGAGATCTTTGAGAGCTTCCTTGTATGCTATTCTGAAAAGAATACATAGGAAAACTATTAGAATCAGTAAGCAAATTTAGCAACACTGCTAGATAGATACAAGCTAGAAATACATCATATCTTTATTTCTATATAGCAGTACCAAACAAAAGATAAAAGTTAAACAAAAAATACTGTCATCAAATGCACTAAAGCTGCCTTCTAAAGTCTGGAGGAGGAGCAGGGAGCTAAGAAAAAATCTGCTGATGTATATTAGGCCTTCACGCTGCAACGATTTTACAAAGACTGTTTTACCCAGGAGCAGGACAGAGGCAGAAAGAGAGCTGCTGAGGTGTACAGAAAGCTGAAGTCGTGACTGAAGAGTAAAGAGAACTCTCCAGGGACTCCAGAGGCTGGCACCCAGGCCGTAAATCACAGTAAGCTCTCCCACAGTTCAGAAAAATAGCGGCTTAGCTGTAGTGCGCAAAGAAACCTCTGAACTTGGAGGGCCAGATTCTAAGCCTCGTGGAATGGGAAATCTTAATACCTCCCGTGGAACATTTGAATCAGCGGTGAGATAAATCTAATTAAAGTGGAGACAAGCTAGAGACCCAGTTTATCTACAGAGTGGATTCCTTAGTTTCCCTTCCTGGCAGCCTGTCAGAAGAAACGGCAGGGCTTTTCTAGGGATTAACATTACTTACTTCTATTTCTACTGTCTTTTAACATATAAAATGTTGAGACACATACAGGATCAAGGAAAGTTATCTATGGTCAAAAGGAAAAATAGACAGTAGAATCAGACCCTGATATAGATATGATATGGGAATTATCAAAATGGGACTTTAAAATTACGATGATAAAAGACAAAATGATTTATAAAAGAATAAATTACCAGAGTTATATATGTGATCCATGGATTGGATGAATATTATACTATATTACACTTCTGGCAAAATTTTAAAAGGAATAAATACTATAAAGATTGAAATTCTCCCCAAATTTTCCTGTAGATTCAATATAACAACAAATCAAATGTTGGCAGGTTTTTATTAAAACTTGACTAGCTGGTTTTAAAATTTGTATGGGAATTCAAGGATCAAGAATAATACAGACTTTTTTTTAAAGCTAGGTAGAAAAACTTGCTTTAACAGAAATCAAGACTATGATTGTTATACAATTATTACTGTGTGGTATTGGTACCAGAATAGACTAATTGTCCAATAGAAATAATAGAGTGCAGGAAAAAAAAATCCACACATGCATGAACATGTAATTTATAATACCAAAAAATTCTTATACTCTATGAGAGGAGGTATTTTTAGTTTGGCCTTTCAGTAAAAATTGTTTAGCATTATATCTAGAAAGTTGAAAAGTTGCATATTCTATATAATGTAGTAATTCCCACTCCTAAGTTTAAACTCAGGGTTGCCAGATGTAGCAAATAAAAATACAGAATGCCAGTTTAAATTTGAATTTCAAATATGAAACAAATAAATCTTTAGTATAAGTATCCTCCATGTGATATTTAGGACACATTCATAGTAAAAACAAATTATTGTTTATCTGAAATTCAAGTTTAATTGAATGTCTTGTATTTTGTCTGGCAACTCTAAATACACTCAGCATAAATGCATGCACATACATCCCAAAAGGAATGAATAGAAATGTTCATAGCGCTATTTGTCATCAACAAAACCTGGAAACAGTCAAGTGTCCAACAGTAGAATGGAAAAGTAAATTGCGGTCTATTCATACAATAAAACACTATACAACAATAAAGAGAGTGGTACACTAGCTCCACCCAACCACAAAAATGAATCTCATTAACATAACGTTCAGTAAAGAAACTCAGACGAATCAGCCGGGCGTGGTAGCGCGCGCCTGTAGTTCCAGCTACTTGGAAGGCTGAGGCGGAAGGATCGCCGGAGCCCAGCTAGTCGAGGCTGCGGTGGCTGGAAGCGGCCACTGCACTCCAGTCTGGGCGACGGAGTGAGACGCCAACTCAGAAAAAAAAAAAAAAAATTGTTAATAGAAAATTATGACTTTAAAAAATTCAGCAGTAACTCAATTACTGTATTGCTCATGGCTCATAAATACCAATTTAAGTTTAAATTTATTTGTAAACATGAATATAATGCATAATACTATTCTGGGCTATTTTAAAGGTACAATAGGAGACATTTGAAAATAACTAAAATAATATTCTGAGTAAAAACAAAGTATGACATATGAAATTCGACAACCTTCAATATTTCATAAGTCACTAACAGTTAACAGAGTTAACTCAACCTTCAATTTTCCAATTTTAATTGAAATTTAGACATAGCTAAAAGCCATAGGACCAAAAGGATGGCAACTTTCTTTTCTTTCGTTATTTAGTATTTCACAAGTTGGCTATTGCAAAGTAAAATTATTGCATAAAAATGTTGCATATTTAATGTTTGAGGCATTTTGCTATTGCTGAGATGAAATAGGTAAAAGGAATGATGGAAGGCCAAATGAAAATTCAAACTAGATATTTGTTGTGACTTTTGGCTTTATTTGCAAGCTATTATCTTGATTACACTAAATTTGCATTTTTTTACATTGCAAGGGCAAAAGTTGATATAGAAAAACATTATTTTATTGTTACATCTTAGAACATAAAATTTATTTCAAACTATCTCAATGCTGAAAGAAAATTTACTTAATTTTGACTAGAGATGTATTGAATACTCACAAAATAAACAGTGGTGATTGGAATAAACAATATATTTATATGTACTCATACTTTCTTCATATTTACCAACAGAATCAGTCACAGTAATTAAAATTCTGTTTTGAAAGGTTGTAAAAAACCTTATTTTATAGCATTTCCATTAAACTGTAGACGTTGAAATAGAAAAGACCAAAGGTACCTGGTCCCAAACCAGGGGAAGTGAGGGCCTGTTGGCGGCCCCAACTTCACCTGTATGCAGCCTACTTGTGTAGTTAATCCTTTCTTGTACCCCACATCTCTATAATAAAATGAATTTTTAAAAAAGACCATGAGATTCATCTAATGAATGCTGTACCATAGAAATGTAATGTTAATCACAAATATAAATCACAATATAGCATTAAAAACTTTCCATAGCCACTTTTAAAAAGTAGAGAGATATTGTGATTAATTTTAATAATATATTTTATTTAGCTCAATATATCCAAAATACTTTCATTTCAAAATATTGTCACTATAATTACTCTAATAATATATTTTGTATTTTTGTTGTTATTCTAAGTAGTTCAAATCCATGTGTTTTATATTTATAGAACTTCTCAATTTGGAATAAATTTTTGTTGCTCAATAGTGACACATTGCTATTGCCCACCATATGAAATAGCAAAGATCTACAGAATCCTGTTACCTTGCTGTTCAGTTGTGAGGGTACTTATTTAGACGTGAGTTGGTATAAAATTAGGCTGTAAATGTGATATATTTAGAGAGGTGCAGTTGGCCCTTTCTATCTGTTCATTCTACATCCACAGATTCAACCGACTGTGGATCAAAACTCTTCAGAAAATAAAAACAATAAAAAATAGCAATGCTACAATAAAAATGATACAAATAAAAATACTGTATAACAACTTTTATCTAGATTTATTTTGTGCTAGGTATTATACATTAATATAGGTTTAAAGTATATGAGAAGATTTATGTATGTTATGTGCAAATACAGCTGACCCTTGAATAACACAGGTTGAACTGCACAATCCACTTATATATGGACTTTTTTGATCACTAAATTTATTTTAAAAATCATAAAACGTTTCTTACAAAAAGAGCAGCACATTCTGCACACCTCTCTGAACAGATGCTAGGGACGTGGATTATTGTTACTTTTCTTCCTTGCCACCTCTCCCTCCCCAAGATGTCACAGTGACCACACAGCAAGGTGTTCACAATAATTACATTTTGCAAACCACCAACAATGAACAAAAATAAAATCCATTCACTTTGCTGCTGTTTCAAAATTTCAGTGTTAGTTTTTGCACACTCTTCCCTCTACCCAATCTTGTTTGTAAAGAACTATAAATTTGTAAAGAACTATAAATTACATCCGGTGAATATGGGATGCGTTCAGTACATCTTAGAAAAACTTTCCAGAATTCTGCTTCACACTGTTCTGCAGGAAATACTGTACATTTGGTATCGGGTCTGGTGTTCTACAATGGTAATGATCCGAACTTTGAATCCTTCAAAAGCCGCATCAATTTCGATCAAAGCTTCTTACTCAAGACGATTTGTTTAGTCTCTGACCACCTTTGCCAATAGATGCAACCAAATCTTTGGGAGTAGTTACTCGAGTAGTAACAATAGAACCACCAAGATGACCATATGAGCCACGACCTCCTGCATGGGAATAATCCTATTAAGAGCCGCCTTGCGGTTCATACGCCATCTGCCATTCTGATGCGTTCCACGTATCTACTGCAGACTCCCAAGTTTCATTAGCAGTGAAACTAGCCACGCCATTGTATCAGTCTCCCTGCCTTCCTCTTCTGTCACAGGCCTTTAGATTTCCTCCTCTAGGGGGTGATGATGGAGGAAGAGGAAGATTCCAAGCTCTGCTACCATCCTAGCCACCTCGTCCGGGAGGACGTAGCGGTGGTCTCACATCATCCATCACCACTTCTAGAAGGAGGCGTAGGTTGCCCACCCTGACCCGGAGGCATTCTGTCAAAACCACCTCTTCCCTGCATCGGGAATCCCACGGGACATCCACAGCGGGCATCAAATGCCATTGTAAAACCATCACAGCCATAGGTCTCATGTAAAGATTGGGATCACAAGGTTGTGCACGTCCTTTGATGGGAGACTCAGACATAAGACCAAGGATGATCTTTATGCACTCCACAACCCTATCAGGCATGTCTTCAATAAGAATGACTCTGTCAGCGGAATGGGGACAGCATTCCTGGAAAAGCTTGATTGTGGTTTGAGTGTTCTCTCCAAGTTCATTGATTTTAGTACCTTGGACCCCAGTAATTCCTCCTTCCAGTCTCTAATCAATCAAAAGCCTCAACTCTCAAAGTAACTTCTTTTATCGTGTTGGTAATTTAAAGCATTCCACAGCATCAGATTCAAGTGGAAGCTGGCTGGCTGCAGTAGGTGGGCCATCTTCCAAGGAAGGGATGCTTTTCTTCAGAATTTCTCCAACTGTTTCAGTATCAGCGCTGACAATACGTGCTCAGGGCCACTGCTGTCTGGGACTGAAACACTGATATTGTAGTCTGTATGGAGAGTCTTAATATTTTTGCCTTCTTTTCCAATCACGCCCTGGCATTCTTGCTCTGAAGCAGAATGTGCAATTCAACCACCTCATCAGTGTTTCTAGATCTTTCAAGTGCATCTTCCTCTTCCATGTCTTCTGCAGGACGTTTACCAAATTCATCATTAGTTTCAATGTTGGGGAAGGTTTCCTCCGGTTGTTCAGTTTCCATTTTCTTCTATTAAATGGGCTCACCAATCTCTAGACCACAAACTACTGGGACTCAGAAAAGACGTCGAGTTCAGTGCAGCAGAGAAACAGAGGACAGTGGTGCCTCACAGTGCCGTTGCTTGGAACTGAATTTTTTTAAAATACAAGTTACATCGAATATGCTTGCCTCTCCTGCTTTCCCCTTCTATCCCTTCCATCTCTGGGACTCCTAAGACAGCAAAAACAGCTCCTCCTTTTCTTCCTCCTCCTCAGCCTATCAGTGTGAAGGCAATACAAATGAAGACCTTTATGATGATCTACTTCCAATTAATAAACATATATTTTTATAATTTTAGAACAATATTCTTTCCTTTCCTTACTTTATTATACAAAATACAATATATAATACATCAATCATACAAAATACATGTTGACTGCCTATGTTATTGGGAAGGCTTCTGGTCAAAAGGGAGAGTCAAAAGTTATGCATGAATTTTCAGCTGTGTGGGTGGGGGTCTTGCGACTAATCCCTCATGGATACTAAGGGATAACTATACTGGTTTTCAGAGCGACAACAGAGCTGATGGACACAAGTGTAAACACTGGAGCCTACAGTGACTGGGTGCTGGCTCTATTTACTAGTAGGCATTCACCTCAGCATGTTATTTTTCCTCTCATTTGCTCGGTTTCTCCAACAATAAAATCGAAATAATAAATATTAATACTTATCTTACAGAGTAGTAACTCAACATACGTTAAGGTCTTAGTACAGTGTCTGGCATATTAGAAGAGTTATTGTGGATATTCCAGTTTTATTTGACATATTATTTTTATGTTAATCTCTTAACCACTATCACTTTTTACTGTTAAAAGTCATTTTGGAGTAATTGATTGTAGAATTCATTTCCACGTTATAAGGGTTTTTGGATGTATACACAGGGTGCCAAAAATGTATATACGTTTTTAGAAAGGAAAAAAACTGTATTAAAATTGTAATACTCGGGCCGGGTTCGGTGACTCAGTCTGTAATCCTGGCACTTTGGGAGGCCGAGGCGAGTGGATTGCCTGAGCCCGCAGGTTCAAGACCAGCCTGGACAACTTGGCGAGACCTCCTCTCTACAGTAAATAAAAAACTTAGCTGGACATGGTTGCACACGCCTGTAGTGCCAGCTACTTGGAAGGTTGAGGCAGAAGGATCTCTGGAGTCCAGCAGGTTGACGCTGAGGTGGCCGTGAGTGTACAACTGCACTCCAGTCTGGGTGACACAGTGAGACTCCAACTCAAAAAAAAAAAAACATTGTAATACTCGATATGTACTGATTAAAAAAATGTGAATCCAACTTACGTTTGACTTCTACAATCACAAGAGGTGTTCAAAGTGGTTGCCATCAGCTTCCAGACACTTCTGATTATGATGAAGTAAAATTAATACATAAATAACATCTCAATGTATGCATACATATTTTTGGCACCCCCAGAATATGATTGTCGAGTAAAATGTATGCAATTTTTTAGTATATTTTTTATAAGGCAGAGTCTCTCACCTTCTCAGAACTAATAAAATCCAAAATCACCTATTCAAAAATTACTCAATTAGCACAATGTTCACAATCTGGGGAATGGGCCACCTGAGACCCAATGCCCACCACTTCACAAAATGTCCATGTAACAAACAGGTGCATGTTCTCCCCTGAATCTGAAACAAAAATGGGAAAAAAATAGATATTTATTTGACATATTATTTTTATTACCAAATTATCCAATCTTTCCCAAAGTATTTAAGTTTCTGAATACTTTTCTGTAACTTTTTGGTTGTCACTGGACCAAGTGCTTTATCCTCTTTCTCCCACTGAGTTGATCTTCTTGTCATTTTTGTGCTTTTTCTGTGAACTCTTTCCAATCTGTCTAATTTTTCTGCTACTGAAGCAACCAAAACGGAATGATACTTTGATGCAGTTCATCAGAATTACATAAAGAAGGCTATCACCCATGTGTCCCAGGATGTCATGATTCTTTGCCTGCAGATCAAAGTAACAGTGAACGTTTATGCATTTATTGAAGCATCAGTCAGATCTTTTCAGCAGATGACTAAGGTGCTCTTAGAAGAAAAAAGTTGAAATTAATAAAACTCAAACACAGAATCTAAAAAAATTGGAATCTTTTTGACAGTTTCTTCAGAATCCACTTCTTTTTTTTTTATTTTTTGAGAGAGAAAAAGAGACTTTGGGTTTAGAACTGGACTTTCTAAGAGTTCATTTGAAGCAGATAGATATGTGTCTAATGTAAATGGGAGTGGAAAAGTGAAAATAGGAACAGTAAAAGTTGGAAAAGGTAAATATAGACATGACAATGACATTTTGCATTCCTATTGATTTTATAACTAATTTGTAAATAAATATATCAGTATACACAAAATGTATTGTCTAAGTTTATTCTTTTTTAGGTCTTTTGTGATGACCATCTCCAGATTTTTCTTGAGTACTATTACTAAAATTATTTAATAATAAATTTATTTTTTAGTAATTGCTTGGTTTATGTTTGTAGCATATATTTTTAGTATTAATAAATGCAATTTTAACTTCTTGCTTTTATGTCCACTTATAAAATGTATTCAGTACATACAAAGTACATGCCAGTAAACTGAATTGTGTAGGCTACACAATTTAAATTAGCTGAATTTTTGGCTAAGCTCATTAGCAAAGTACATGCTAAGCTAAGTTTATGAAGAATGGTGTTTTTAAATGTCCTCCGTTTACTTTGGGAAATCTGTGAAGGGAAAGAAAGGATAAAAAAGCCTAATGTAAATAAGGACTTACAGACATTGCAAAGAAACCAGAGAGTTAGGCCTCTATGCTTTCTGGATTTTACTTTTAGCTAATTAAAGCAGACTATTACTCCCATGATTCTCTGGGATCCTGTTTGAGTTGTAAATCTTATTACATTTATTTGTGGATCTATCATCATAATGAAGCTCACAAAAACAGAGATTCTCATTTTTCATTAAATCTCCATAACCAATCTGCAGTTAAACTTTGATAGCAACAAAATGCTGTTGAAGAATAAGATAATCAGTTTTATAGCTGATTGTTGTTAATGCCTGGTACAGGAAATACAGAATAAGTCATTGAATTAAAATCCCAATTGATGACAACTATTGATTGTTGGCATTTGCATGTTAGTATGCGAATGCCAACATCTTATTATTTTCAAATTTAAGGCACAATGCCCGAAAAACAAAATTCTCAACTTAATCTGAATAAACATATATTACTGAACTTGGGCCTTTGAGAATTTTAATATATTGGCAATTTTTGATAGATATTCTGCACTTGAAAAAATAGAGTATACCGAAATACATATGTGTAGTTATTTTAATGATTATGCCGATAATTACAATCATTTTGATCAAGCTAAATGTTATTTCACACTTCACACTTCAGTTAGTTGTTAGTGTATTACAGGTTGAGTATTCCTTATTTGAAGTGCTTAGAACCAGAAGTGTTTTTGAATTCTGATATTTTTCAGATTTTGGAATACTTGAATACACATAATGAAACGTCTTGGAAATGGGGTCTAAACCTGAACACAAAATTTAATTAAATTTTATATATACCTTATACTCATAGCTTAAAGATAATTTTGTACAGATTTTAAATACTTTTGTGCATAAGGCAAAGTTTATGCATCATCAGAAAGCAAAGGTGTCAGATGTGGAATTTTCTACATGTGATGTCACGTTGGTGCTCAAAAAGTTTTGAATTTTATGTTTTTTGGATACAGGATGCTTAACCTGTATTTATCTAATAACTTTCTATTATGGAGATTTTTTCTAACAAAACAAACACGTAAGCTAGTCACCTAATTGCATATATTTTAGGACAATATCAGGTGCGTGATGAATCCTTATTCATTCCATTTTTACGTTTCACTTATAATTTCACACAATATTCCAAACTGAAGTGTATTTCCAGTGTTATAAGGGAAAATGAATTTTTAGTATTCTTTCTTGTGGGAAAAGAAATTAGTAATTCCTGGCCATTAAAATCCTATTATTATATAGGAAGGCAATCAGAGTTTTGTTACTAATATTATTCTATATTTCCCATGAACACAATAGTAATAATGATTTCTAATTTTTAGGATTATTAGTAACCAAGTAATAGTTTTTCCTTTAAAATTTCTTTTAAATTTCCTTTAAAATTTAAAACCAGCAAATGGCCTTCAAGTTTGTTATAAACTTTTCTATACTTTTAGAAAAGATAGTTTCCTAAGTAAGCATGTCAAATAGATAATTTTGCCCTTTGTAATTTACTTCCATTGAACACTCATTTAAACATGTATTTTCCCCTTAATACTTTTTTTTTTTTTTTTTTTTGAGTTGGAGTCTCACTCTGTCGCCCAGACTGGAGTGCAGTGGCCGCTCCCGGCCACCGCAGCCTTGACCTGCAGGGCTCCGGCGATCCTTCCGCCTCAGCCTTCCAAGTAGCTGGAACTACAGGCGCGCGCTACCACGCCAGGCTAATTTTTTGATTAACTCTATTTAATATAATGAAGTAAGTGCATATACTTTTTTTCCCTCAAAATATCCATTCTAATTTGTCAAACACATATTGGGACATGTAACTAACCCTAATACATATCCACACAAAGAAATATTTTAAAGTAATATTTTTTTCAAAGAGATGTATTCTATTGTATTGATGGATGTCTTTTCCCAAATATTTGTTTAAAGAACTACGTGGTAGGCATATTTTTATACTAACATTATATGGGTCTTAGGGATATCAAAGTTAACTGTAGATTCCAACCAAAATAAGTTGATTGAGATACAAGTTTAATTGAAGATTACACTGATGACTTTTAAGCACAGATCAATTTTTTTTCCCTTTAAACTACTGAATGATTTGCTTGCTTGCAATAGCCTTCTGCACTCATCTCTGAGAGTTCAATTACTTGTGAAGAGGGGTTGCCTTTGCAACCAAAAATATCTCTTCAGTTGACATTTAATTGATGTCTTTGATGCCACGTTCATGGTTTAACTAAAACAGCAAAATATCCACAACCTATCTCTTCCCGGTGCCATTTATACAACATCTATTTACTTTGCTAAAGTTTCTTATATATACTTGAGTTATATTTCATGTCTACAGGCTTTTCCCTTAAATGTAATCCAGGCTGGGCATGGTGGCTCAGTCTGTAATCTCAGCACTTTGGGAGGGCAAGGTGAGAGGATTGCCTGAGCCTGGGGATTTGAGACCACCCTGGGCAACTTGGTCTCTACAATAAATCACAAAAAACTACCTGGGTGTGGTGGTGTGCATCTGTAGTTCCAGCTGCTTGGAAGGCTGAGATGGAAGGACTGCCTCAGCCCAGCAGGTCGAGGCTTCGGTGGCTATGAGCGTGCCACTGCACTCCAGCCTGGGTGACAAGAGTGAAACTCTGACTCAAAAAAAAAGTAATCTCGTTTTGAAAAGCAACAATGGCTTATTAATCGTTGTACATTTAGCACCCAGGATAGAGTCCTCTACCTAATATTTGCTTGATAAAGAATTCTTTAAATGATCCATAAAATTTAGAAATGTAGGCATTATACATAAGTCAAAATAAATATTTTCAAAACTGGGCTATTTAAAAAGTAGTCATTATTTTAAGACAAATATCATAGCTGTTTTTTAATGCAAACTTTTTTTTTTTTTTGAGTTGGAGTCTCACTCTGTCACCCAGACTGGAGGGCAGTGGCCGCTCCCGGCCACCGCAGCCTCGACCCGCTGGGTTCCAGCGATCCTTCCGCCTCAGCCTACACCCAGCTAATTTTTTGATTTATTGTAGAGATGAGGTCTCGCCAAGTTGCCCAGGAGGGTCTTGAACCCTTGGGCTCAGGCAATCCACTCACCTCAGCCTCCCAAGGCGCGGGATTACAGGCTGAGCCACCGAGCCCGGTTTGAAAACTTTTTAATAAATACATTTACAATTGATTTATATAGCTTACTGAATTCTATAAATGATTTTTTGTATTATTGTGGTAGTTGGGAGAGTATGAAAACATTTAGCTATGGAAAGTTATCACTCCTTTCTTCATCGTAAAAGGAAAGCTACCACTAGCACTTTTTGCCAATTAGATATTTGCTTCAGGAGGAAATGAAATACAAGAATTTTTATCTATTCCTGTGACTAGCTGTAACAGCTATTTTCTTTATTATTCACATGGTCAGATAAAATATATTTCTACTCAGGTATATTTGGCATTGTTCAAATTGTGTGGTAATAAAGGCATTTTGTGATTATCTTTGAAATAGTAACTCAAAGCAAAAGTTACTTTAAAAATCAACATTTAAAAATTCTAAACCCAGGCTGCTACAAAGTCTGTGCATTTATAGACTTTCCTGCAACACAGGACATGGCTTATGTCTGTATAGGATAGGCAGGTGTTCCCTCAACAACTCATGCTTGCATCCATTTTACTTTGCAAGGAAATAAACATTATTATTCCATTATTGTATGATAAGCATACAATAAGCATCTCAAACAAAGCGGAAGTGTGTGAAGAGTCTAGATTCGCTGTTTTCTTTTGGAAATTCAGCGTCTCATGTTCTTTGAATAAAATTAAAATTGGATTGCTGACTTTTGAATATGAGGAAGAAATGCAGAGATACATGAGAAAAACAGTGAATATTGAAAAAACTACTTAAAATGCATTTCAAATTAAATGGTCTTTTACATACATATACATGTACACACATCCATAGACAGTAATACACAGCTGACAACAGATGGTATCAATGCTGACTGGCATAGGTGACTCTGACCTAAGTAATATATCTACCTCTGTGAGTAGACCCTGGAACCTTTCCAAAACAAAATATACCCTTTGAACATAGAATCAGCATCTTTATAATGATTGTATTTGTGTACCTACCTTAAGTAGTTATGGTTTTCAATTCTCCTTTTTATCTTAAATTATGAAAAATATTTCTTATTCACTTTAATAATTCAATGTTGAAATTAATAAGAATCAAACATTTTGGTCTACATTACCATATCTTTTATAAACCATTTGATTATTTATAACAAGTGTGGCATCTTCATATTATAAAACAAGGCAAATAAAATAGATTTTCCTACTAAATCCACCCCCTGCATCTGCTGCAAAATAAATTATAATCACAGATGTACCATGCTTTGTTTAGGTTTCAACCCAATTTCACTTGATTGGGAAAATTGACTGAAACTTCCATTCATTTTGGCATTTCTCAAAAATGATCTTTTAAAGTTTGAACGGACTTACAACTTTATATACACGTTCATGTTATCTCATAAAGCTATTGTTGAGATTACCTAACATTGATCATAAAACACCAATGCACTGAATGACATTAGAAAATGGTTGCTATTATTTTAATTGTTGTTGTTATTTACTTCAGATTGTGCCATGTAATGTTAGCAGAGCATTATTGCATCTTTCGAAAGTTCTGCATTTGTTTACCTAGCTTCAAAACTTGTAGTATTCTTTTCCCAGAATTGTGACTTAATTAAAAATTATTATTACACCAACAGTAAGCCACTTACATGGGCAGACATTCTGTTAAATATCTTTTATGTACCATCTCATTTAATCAACTTTTTTTTTTTGCTACAGGTATTATTAGCTCCATTTGGCAGTGAGACTATGAAAACTCAGAGCAGTTCTATAACTTGCCTAAGCCAGTATAGCTGGCAAGCTGTTGATTCAGAATTCAACCCCAGTTATGCTTCACTTCTGTAGCAAAAACCTTAAATACCCTTTGGTATAATTGTGCAAAAATAAAGGTTTCATATAGACTAGTTTTGCGCAGCAATGCATAATTAATATTTTCAAGAAAATTAAGACCTCTTAAGTGGCAATGTTCATATAACTAAATTACGCAGAGAATTAAAACACCTTATAAGCACATAAACATTGTATGAACTATCAAGCATATGGAGTCTAAAAATTGAAGGTAAAAAAATCTGATTTCTTGGTAATTATTTCTTAATATCTCTAATACGTATGAATTTCAGAGAACTCTCAATTTAATTGGACTCCTCCCTTTTCTAAGTGGAGGTATTTGAAGTTGAATGTTGAGCTTCTGAATAGAAAAGGCCTTGAAAGCAAAATGACATTTTATTCTTTCCTTGCTATGACAGAAACCATCTTCTAAAAAGACTGAACAGAATTGTAACTTGATATTTGTACATCATGGCAGAAGAAGTCTAAAATTTTATAATTACTTAAATTCCATGTATCTTTGGACACCATGACATCATGCTATTAGTAGAAGTGATATGTTCCTAGTGAGATAATTAAGGGATTTCATTTTTGCAATATAATGCAATTGCATCAGTGACCTATTGCATTATAACTTGGCAATTTTAAGTGTGTAAAATATGAGATTTTTGCCTAGTTCTTAATGGATATACACATATGATGCTTTACAATATTTAAAAGGACTATGCTTTTAGCAATATGTGCCAAGGGGGATGGTAGGTGTGCAGAACAAAATTTAAAGTTAAATAGTAAGTCACCTAATAAATAATTGTTAAAATGAGTGAATAATAAAAACAATTGTAATTTTATGTATTATTACAGTTTATAATGTGTTTTCAAATATGCTGTCACTTTTGTGTGTGTGTGTGTGTGTGTGTGTGTGTGTGTGTGTGTGTCAGAGTCTCACTCTGTTG
>CAUYQG010255418.1:0-69834 GCA_963574415.1 Tarsius wallacei
CGCGCTACCACGCCCGGCTAATTTTATTTTATTTTATTTTATTTTATTTTATTTTATTTTATTTTATTTTATTGTAGAGATGAGGTCTCACCAAGTTGCCCAGGCGGGTCTCGAACCCACGGGCTCAGGCAATCCACTCACCTCAGCCTCCCAAGGTGCGGGATGACAGGCTGAGCCACCGAGCCCGGCTACAGCTTCTTAAAGCACTCTCTCTTTTACTCTGTGTGTGTTTTATTTTAACTGACATACTTTCAGAGCTCGCTCGACTTCTGTAGTCCTTTCTGAAGCTCATGTGCCTTGAGATAAGAAGCAAGAGCTTTGCCCTTACCCCTTCCCAGGTTTTATTTCTGAACTCCACAGGGCAAAGAAAAGCACCACACTGAGCCAGGCACACCTCACCCCACAGGACTCGCTGCCAGGCTGCACGGAGGAACGTGACGTCCTGAGGACCCTCCCCCTCATGCCCACGCCGGGCTCCCCTGGGGGCAGGTTGGAGCACTGTTCAAACAAGGTGCCTGTTAGTAGGAGTGGAGCGTGGCTTCCCTCATTATGACAGCAGATTTTTCCCCCCCTTTCTCTCTTTTTTTTAAAGCTGAGCACTCCCTGTACTGCCGTTTTTCTGGGAGAGATTCCTTCTACCATTTGGTGGATGTGAGAAAAGCAGCCAGAGAGAGAGGTGATTCAGGAACAGCTTGGCGGCCATCCTTTTCAGGAGAGTGTTTCCCGAGAGCTCTCTGGTTTCCAGGCAGGTTGCTCATCGGAGAGCAGGTGTGCGCGCGCGCGTGTGTGTGTGTGCGTGTGTGTGTGTGTGTGTGTGTGTGTGTGTGTGCAGGCAGAGGAAAAAATAAAGCCCTGAGGGACTCAACTTCCAGGAAATCTCATCAGCGTGGCGGGTGCAAAGAAAATAGAACCCTTGCTCTCCACTCAACTTGGATTTCTCTTTCTTTCTTTTGGTTTGAGTGCACAGCAGTCTGAATATCGAGCAGTTTGGTGGTGATAATGATGCAGCCGCTTTTAAGAATTCTTTGAACTTTTAAAGGCCCTTTGTGTTTTCCTTACAGTTACTCATAGGAGGGCTGGGATAGGAAAAATGCAGGCAGGCCAGTGCCTGCTTCTGAGTCCTCAAGTTTGAGCAATAGTATACCGTACAAATTTGCTAGTCACTTTTTTTTTCCTGGTGGTGGCGGCCAGAAGTTGGACGGGTTTCTGGGTACATCTTGTCCTCTGCCGAAATGAATGATTTCCTTTCAGCCGGGTATGTTTGAGATGGGCTCCTGACACAGTGTCTGTACCCTGGTGGGAGCTGCCAGTCCCTACGAAAACAGCCAGCAGGACACCAAGCGCTCCAGGTGGCTGCGGTCCCTGCTCAGAGCGGGCCTGGCTGCGCCTCCTTCACCCAGATGCCCCAGGAGGAGGGGCTTGCCCTGCTGTGCCGCCCGGCCCCTTCCCTCCAGATGTCTCAGGTCACCCCGGGCTCTGATGTCCCAGGACATGTGGCAGATGCTCCTGGCGGGGGCTGCCCTCGCATGCATTTGAAGTGTCCTTGTGGCCGGGCCTTGCGGCAAAGGGCCAAGAGATGCTATCTTTATAACATCTGCCGTCATCTCTGCTGTGTGGGAACTAATGGCTGTGTTTGAATAATTAGGCCTTTGCACCACAGCACAACAAAAGCAGGCATTGCTCCACCAAAGCAAACATAATTACTGTAGCTCACACGTTCAAAGTCCTTTCATCCCTCCAGAACCTGCCGCCGGTGGGAGGCTCTGTGCTCAGGTCCCACGGAGCCAGGCCCTGTGCATGCGGCCTCTCTGGCGGGTGCCCTGCGTGCGCTGGGGAGTCAGAACGCTGGGGGCCGACGTCTGCTTTAGCGCTCAGAGTCTCTTCTGTTCGGTCCCGTGTGGATGCTGTCTCTGAGGGCCAGCGCTGCATCGTGGTCACATTCATTCCTCTCACGTGGGACTCTGGAGCTGGAGTCCCTGAACTCTCTGCTTCTTAGTTTATTCATCCGTCCGTCACCAGGTCTGTCCCGCCAACTTCCAGGGTGGTTGTAAAGATCCAATGAAGTCATGAATGTAACAGTGACTTGGAAAGCATAAACGTGCCGCGCAAATAATAAAAATTCTACAGTTCCCCAGGTCAGGGCATGGACACCGCTTAACTGGCCCGCCAGCCATTTGACTCAGGGTGTGGCCCTCCCACGGAGACCTTCTGGGGAAATAGGTCTTATTTTCATGGTGGCCAGGGTAACCCGAAGGACTGATGGCCCTGCTTACTAGAAACTCTGCCTCCAGCTTCCTGGGAGACGTTTCTTTTCTATTAGTGATCAATGTGCTCTTTTCGTTAATCAATTGATCAATATTTTTGGAACACCTAGCTAGGCAAGGGACTGTGCTGTCAATATGAATATGTATGAGGGCAATGGTGAATACATATCTCCCGGGTCACTTATCTAAGAAAAGTTATGCCAAATCGATGATAAAGACAAAGATAGCTCTGGATTCAAAAGGGCTGGGAGGAGGGAACTCTTGGACACCTCTCTCTCTCATCTTCAATAGTTTTGCTTTTCAGTGATGAATCCAGGCGTTGGGGATGTGCTGTGGGCACAGAAAATGGCATACACCTTCACTCAACAGAGAAAAAAAGGGCGAACCTACAAAATCATTCATTGAGAGTTTGATGTGAATCGCGTTTTGGAATGAATTTGCCCTAAGATACCCACCACTCACAGCAGTCCTGTGAGGAACACCTCTTGAGCTGAGTTTGTGTGCCCCACAATACACGGGGTGAGCACTCATGAAGGTTGTCGGTTGTAGGAAAAGCCCAGATGAACTGACACAGACAGTGTTCAAGGAGTGGTGGCCGCATTGCATCTCGGGTGAAGGGGAAATGGGAGGTCAGTTCTTCACAAGCCAGCTCCTGAGTGGTGAGGCTTTTTGTTTTCCTGTTTGGAATTTTAAGCCTGTAGAGAAGGGCATGAATGGGTTTGGTTCTTTTAGCTCTGAGGAATATGGTTGGTGCGCTCTTTCCTGGCTCCAAACTTCCATCCTGTGTAAAGCCCTCGGCTCTACAGACCCTGCCCAGACGATATGCAGAATCTTCACCCAAGGTGACAACAAAACCGTCATTTATTGACATAGGAATTAAAGACGGATAGGATCTATTTTGTCCCTTGAGGAGCTTATATTTTGTAGGGTGTAAATGTACGCTAGCAGGACATTGCACTAGACAGGGCTAAGGACAGCAGCGGGATAACAGGAGCTGTGCTGACCCTATAGAGGGCACAGTTGGCCAAAGGCCACCAGTGAGTTTCTGGAAAGATGAGGCCAGAAGCAAGGCTAGTGCATGAAGGGGAGTTGCTCAGACAAAGAAAAGGGACAGGGAATGCCAGAAAGAGAGGATCAGGTCAGGCTCGGTGGCCCAGCCTGTCATCCCAGCACTTTGAGAGGCTGAGGTGAGTGGATTGCCTGAGCCCGTGCGTTCGAGACCAGCCCAGGCAACTTAGCGAGATCTTGTCTCTACAATAAAATAAAAAATTAGCCGGGCATGGTAGCATGTGCCTGTAGTTCTGGCAACTTGGAAGGCTGAGGCTGAAGGATCGTTGGAGCCCAGCAGGTTGATGCCGGGGTGGCCATGTGTGTGCCACTGCACTCTAGCCTGGGTGACAGAATGAGACTCCAACTCAAAAAAAAAAAGAAAAAAAGAAATGACCAGTGGTGCAAGATATAGATCAGGAGATAAGGTAGTGGAGTGATTATGGCGTGGAAGGTAAAGTGAAAGGAGACTGGAGTTTGAGAGGCAGAAACGTAGGAGGCGGTGTGCAAGGTCTGTTTAGATTAGGACTGTAGGGGGAATGGGTTCTAATGGAGGCCGGGTCTGTGGTGTGGCTGCCTGGGGAGAGGCTCGGGCACTGGGAGGCATTTGTCGTCCGTGGGGGGAGAGGCCTAATGCTGGGGTTTTGGCGGGAAATTCCCGCGGTCTCTAGAGTCTGCGAATTTGGTCTGAGGCCACTCTTCATTTATCTCTCATTCTGGCAGGGAATTATTATATTCTGGGCAACAGCACTGAGGTGAATTCAAGGTCCAGGCCTCCGCGACATCAAAGTTTGTAAGTGCCAAACCCTCTGAGGCTGTGAGAAATGCCTGGACAGTGCGCTCAGGGCGTCCCTTCTTCTTGGCAGAGACTGGCAAGGTTTCACAGAGGAAGGAGGGCAGGTGTCTGTCCAGCAGAAGGGGGCGGAGGGAAGGCCATTCCCGCCCGAGGTGTGGCGGCATGAGGGAACTTGGGCGGGCCAGGGACGTGAGCAGCGTGGCGAAAGGATTTCTGAAGGGCCTCCAGAAATCCACCGCCTTCCAAAAGTGCTGGCGTGGGTGCTAAGAACCTGAGTGGCCTTTTGGAAGCACCAAACTGCCGTTACACCCTCCCCTCACTGGCTCAGATCTCGTCCGTGTCTAAGACTGCAACATATCTGCTGAGGAAAGAAAGGCTGCTCTCAGTTGGTGTCAGTTTTACCATGCAATTTCTTAGCCCGCTGACCTGCATATTAACCTCTTTTAAAAGTTAAAATTTTGTGCTTAGCCATGTGCCAAGAACCTGTGAGTTTTGAAACCCTCAACATTATAACTCTGCCGGGGGTTGGTGATGTACAGAGTCATTGCCCTCGCGAAATCCTCACGCTACCCACACTTCCGGCCACCTACACCTTAAGAATCGTAGAACATCGCCATTTCACTTTTAAGTTTCACAGTTGTGTTTATTTCTTAACACATTGTCATAGCTTATTCTAGTCTTATCCATAAAATAACATATTTAAATCAAAGCAAACCAATTAGACTCTTTCATTGGAATTTGCTTTCTTTTGTTCCACTTTTTGAGGACGTTCTGAGTGACAAACTCACATGTGCAGAATTCAATTTAAAGGCATAGACCCAGCCCTCACCCTTCTCTAGGCATAGAAATGCTCACCCTGATAACTTTTCTAGGTATTTGAGAGTCTGTGGTTACCTCCTCTTTTGTTCTCCAAGGGAGCATTTTTAATTTTGCTTGATGAACAAATGAACAAAATGCTACTAAAATCCATGAGATGATGGGTAGAACAAAATTATTAATTCCTCTTGATTTCATACAATCAGTCGCAGGCCATCAGGGCTGCAGTTGGCCTTGGAGAGCTAACCCAGTCCCTCAATTTATATTTGCTGTGTGCACAATAGTGTCGCATAAACTGTTTTGAAAAACATTACCCTGAGCAGACGCGCCCTGTCGAGATCCAGCTCAAAAAGAGGTTTCCCACTAATGCCATGCCTTGAGGTTTAGTCTTTCATTCATTCGGCCCTAGAGTGCTCACTATGGGGGAAGGCAGCAGTGAATCAGACTGGCAAGGTCTACGTTTTCATGCATTTACACTCTGCTAGAAGGAAACAAGCAAACAAACAAACAAAAGAAACAGATAAACGGAAAAAAATAAAGCAGAGCACAGCAGCAGGGCAGGTGGAGACGAAGGCATGGCTCACAGTCTGTCCTGCCTGCACTAGCACTGATGAGGGTTACCACAGCAAACTGCAGTGATGATACCGGCGAATGGTACATTTATCTTTTAAAGTTTTGATAGCTTAACTTAGCACTACGTCATCCACTTTCTCACAACATAACTGGGAGATTTAAATACTGATCCAGGATTGAAGTCCCTCGGAGAAAGTGAACGGCGGGATGGAATGTGTGCAGGACTCCAGGTCTAACTTTGCTAGACAGCAAGAGAGGGGGCACCAACTCGGGGCACGAGGCTGCCCTGGGGCTGGCAGGGGAGTCCCCACTGCCACCCCTCCTCGGGCTCATGCTCAGCCAGCCCACGCTGCCCCTGGGGCCCCAGCACCCGCCCGCCTCCTCTGACGACCCCGCACTCTGGAGCTGCCCTGTGTGATCAAAGCTGCCAGGAGACTCCACAAACCTCTCCCTCCCCACGTCCCCTCCCACTGCAAACCATAATCTTGCAGGCAGACAATGAGGATAGGACAGCTATTCAGAAAAACGCGTGGCTTCAGAGGCTCGGGACATGTCCCGACGGCACCTGCAGGTTTTCTTTTCCTGGGGCCGCCGGGCACTGGCGGTGCTGCACCTGCCGCGGGCCAGCGCCCTGCCTCTCAGCCACATACCTGGGCGCTGATGCAGGCCCCGGCCTGCTTCACATCCTGCCCTGCCTGCTGTCCTGTCTCTCCACGATACCCCTTCTCAGGAGACCCGAGCGCGGTGTTCCTCTCAGACCTGCCCTCTGATTTTCTAGAATCCAGTGGCCACGGAAAGAGAGACAAGCCCTACCCTTTTGGCCTTTCCCTCCTAGCCACAGGCCAGGGCAAGATCTGGCTTGCTTTTGTCCCATCTCTTGTCAGTCGATTTCTTTCCTTATTATGGTGTTCCAAGAAACAAGCCAATCTCACGTATCTGGTTCATGCTGTGTTTATACCAGTGGGCGATCTCGGAAGAGAGATAAAACCAATCATTCAGCGAAATAGAAATTTGTGGCGATGCAAAGGCTCTTCTGAGAGCTGGCGGTTGTTCTTTTCTATTAGAACCAACATGCAAGCTTTTTATCAAACCAAAGGCTATTTGCTACTGATCTTGAAACATTTTCATAATTTTTGAAGCTCTAAAAGATGTCCACAGGGCTGAGTCTGTTCAGAGAGTCAGCGAGAGGCATACTAAGAAATAAGCAGTGGCACACAGTGTATGAGCAGGGGTCATGACTGAGAGAGGGACAGGAAACGTCTCTGTAGAGGCGGGAGGCCCCGCCAAGGAGCTCTGAGAATTCTCGGGGTCACTCGCAAGGTTCACACTCCATGATCTGCAGTGCTCTTGCCCCTGAACTGTGCTACTCAGTGCTGGAGCAAGAGGAAGATATTGCTATTAATGATCGAGCACATGCCACTCGCTTTTCTGGGCAAAACGGTTATTGAAATACTCCAAACATTTTCCAGTGACCAGAACTTAAAGTCTCGTTTCCTGCTTCATGTGGCTTATGGCAGGCGTGTGTCTTTTCCTTGAACTCCGTTTCCTTCAGGGCTGGGAGAGGCGCTGGCCTCTGCTTGGGTGACCGGCAGCTGAATCGCCATCATCCGGGCAGTGGACGTCTGTTGACACAGAGGGAGGTGTGGTCGAGCACTTCCATGACGGGAAGTAGCAGGAGCCCATGCTTCATCTGTGTATTCAAATGTCCTCTCACCTGACAAAGCCCGCATGCAGGGAACGCCGTGTGTGTGGCTGGCGCCGTGAAACAAGAACAATGTGGAGCAAAGCAAGCAGGAGGGAGGTGGAAATAAACAAGAGGATGTGTGTCTTAGGGGGAGGGACATTTTCTTGGTGGATCAAATGGCAGCATGAGGTAGGACAGGCAGCATGAGCTACGGCCGGGACTGCACGCAGATGTGACGACACACTGAGGGAACATCCCGGCCAGTGCCCACGTTGCTCCCAAACTTTCCAGGCAGAGATCCACATGTAGCAATGCATGGGGGCATGGGAGGCAGTGAGCAAGACCTCTGTCCACGTGATGTGCACATGGGGTAACATCTCTCTCCAGTATTGGACTGTGGATGGCCCTCAAAAGCGTATTCGTTCATTTCTTCTTGGTCTACCAGCTGGGAAATGCTGCTGTGCTCTAGGACCATGTCCTCTGGACCGTTCTAAGAAGGAGCGTGCCCTATTGCTGGGTCAGGGCCCATCAAGCTGTCATTCTTGATTGTGGTTTGCCACGTTATTTCTGGCTGCCATCAAGACGAATTGCTTAAAAAACATCCTTTGGGTACAGATAACATTAGGTTAGCATTTGGTTTAAAGACATTTCTCATTTGTTGTGGCAATGGTTGTCCTTTAAGGACTCAGTGCAAACCTCGGTCTTTGTTTCTCCAGGCAAAGAATGGATTTCCCCGGCAGCGTATGCCGTCTCCACCACGGGCTGAGGGTCAGGCTTGCTCGGTCTCCAGGCCATCTGGACCTGAACTTCTCACACTCGCCCATGCATTGCACCACAGGGCCGAGTGGAACGCTGGTTCGGATTCAACTGGGCTGGGGAGAGGGCATCTTGGCGTGCTGGTGCTCCACGGGAAGGGCAGACTGATGCCCCATGGCCAAAGGGCCATGGCCACTTGCGGATGCACCTCCCGGGGACACGGAACGCCTTTGGCGGAGCACGAGCCCGCCCCGCTGCTGAACAGGGACTCTGTGGAGGTTCTCGGGGTCACCCGTCCTGGGTCCAGGGACACACTCTGTGTTCTGCCCACCTCTGCCAACCTCCAGGTCACCCCTGTTACAATTGATGGGAAAGGGTGAGCCCCGAAGCTGGCTCTCTGTTCCCAAGAGACCTGTCCTTGTGCACCCGCTGAGGTGCACAGGGCTTGGCCACACACTGCGTGGGCGGATGCACTGGCCACCCCTCTGAGGAAGGCAGCCCCTTCCCGCTCCCTACAGCGCTGGCAGTCTGGCTTGTTTGTTGTTCCTGGAGCCTTGTGTTTGGCTACTTCCCCTGCTTGTCCATCAGAAATGAGCTTTCCTGGAGGAGGGGAGAGCACGTCTCCTCTTTGCTTTCTATACCGCATACCTGGCAATTCCTAGATACGCTCGAGGCTGCTCCTCTTTTCTCAGCTTTTTTTCTTCCCTGTTGTTCGTCATCTTCCTCCTCTTTCCTGTCTTCTACATGCATCCAGCTAGCCTGATGTGACCCACGAACAGACAGCTCTGTGTGCTGTTACACAGGTTTGCATAGGGATGACTGCTCTGGTCCTATGCCTGCACTCTTTCTTCAACCGTTTACAAGGGACCGACTTAGTGTGGCCACGCAGTGTGTGTGGCCTCGTGGACTTGGGTTTGCTTTTGCCTCCTCTTGGCAATCAGCACGAGCCCGCTTGCTTGCCCACGGCTGCTGCTGCCCTCAGACGGAGCAGAGCTGCTTTGAGGTCGGCTCTCAGGATCCAGCGGTCGGGAAGTCATTGGCCTGTGGCTGTCGTCAAAGGCCCGGGGGCACACTGCCGCTCACGACCCCAAGACTGTCCAGCTCACCTCTTCTAGGAGCTCTGTTTCCCATAGTCTTCCATGAAGTGACAGGACCGTCAACAAGGTGAGTGGAAAGCCACACACATGAATCTGGAGGCTTCCTCGGCAAGACCTGCGCGTACGTACAGAACCAGGTGGAGCTGAGGACGGGTCACTCCAGCAAGGAGAAGGGCCCATTGGGTGTGAGTGCAAGGTCATGCCTGTGTGTACACACAAACACACAATGCACTCACATGTTCAGGCAGACACAGCCCGAGCTTCAGTTGAGACTAAGTGACAAAATGCTTTAAGGGTCACACCTACTGCAGTGTGGGTGGTTAGTAGGTATCCTAGTACCCTGTGTGTTTCTGGGACACTATTTCCACGAGGAAAACACCTCCTGGTCACTCAACCTACAGGGATACCGTCTGACTGAGGGCCAGCGTTCTGTGGAAGGAGACCATTGCATTCTTAGCTGAGCATTTCTGCAGGGAAGGTATTTGTGCATCACAGAATGGGGAATCTCTTAATCACCGACTCCAGGCGGCTGAACTGCACCTTCCTCAGCTCCTTCCAGGCTTGCCCACTGAGGACGCGGATGCCTGGAGGAATTCCAGTCCTGCTCAGGGACGGTGGCAGGTGGGCTGGCAGCCAGCGGTGCGCACTGAGAGCGGCCTGGCTGGATGGGGTGACCCGGGAAGCATGCGCTATCATAGCTGTTCCCGAGAGCATGACACTGAAGAGGCAGACAGGCCACAAACCCTGGAATGCAGCCAGAGCACAGGGGTCTTTCCATGAAGTCACAGTGACAAGAGCTGATGTGTCCGGAGAATCTCTTCTGTCCTCTCATCTGTTCTCCGAGCTCTTCCCTACCTTGCGTGATGACACTCCTCCCCCCAACCGCAGGCGCCGGTGTGGGAAGTGTGAGACAGCGCACTCCAGGCTCGCACCCGGGGCCACTCGGTTGGGCTGTGGGAGCAGAGCTGCGGCCCCCCCGCCCCCCCCCGCTGCTCCCTCTCCTCTGAGGGCGCTCGCAGAGGCTGCTGGGCGGGTGCTGAGGGCTGGATGGGTTTTGGAAGAGGGAGCCCTGGCGCAGTGCTGAGGAGTTCTTGCTTGTTGGCCCAAGCAGAGGTGTGTTTGCTCCCTCTGAGCGCGGGTTGCAGGGTATGGGGCATGGCATGGGCCTCAGAGCTCCTTCCCAGGCGGCAGCAGGAGCTGTGTGAGGCCAGGGAGGGAATAAAGGCCTCCTCACCTGCCTGCAGCTGGAAACAGTTCTGCTGGCTCTGGCTTTTACAAACCTAGGAGCAGAGAGATCCAGTCAGTTCTTTCAAACTAAGGGGGCTCTCTTTTCGCCTCTGTCCTTGCTGCCTCTCTCTCTGGGTCCTGGGGTCGGGTCTTAAATTGCTCTACATCCTGATTCTGGGCTGTGACTATGTACCCTCACACCCAGCACACGGGAGGCAGGGCTCGCTCGCCCCTTTCAGCACTGGAAGGGATCTCACTCATATTCTCGCATTCTTCCCCAGAAGCAACAGGCCCCGACAGGGTGTGCGGCTGGAGCGGCCGTCTGCCTGCCCCTGGTGGACTAATAAGGCAGGAATGGGGGAGGGAAGCCAGAAGCCATGGCCCAAGAAAGCAGGGAATCACCTGGAGCAACCCCTGGCCTCTTCGCGGAGGCATGCTGCCTCTCTGCCCACCCCACCTGGATGCCATCATGAGAAGGCCCACGGCCTCTGCGTCAGAGGAAAGGGCATCCAATGAGCAAGGACCCCAGCACGCTATGAACAGGACAGCGGCGCCAATCTGGCCACGAGTGGGCCTTCCTGCCTCTTCTTGGCTTGGCAGCCCCCTCCAGCAGCCCTCTCCACCCCCCTCCACTCCCGTGTCCCTGCCCCTTCCATCCCTTCACTGGCCCCCCACCCGTCCCCTCACTTAGTCCTTCTGGACATCCCGTCCTCCTCTCCCTTCTGGCTTCTCTCCAGATTGAATGCTTAGGGCATCCCGTGGCCTGCCCTGCTCTTTGGAGCACGGTCTTCAAGGCACCAGCTTGCTCCCAGCTGTCTTCTTCAACTTGGTTCTGGCACCTTCTCCATGCCCCAACTCTTTCTCCCCACACTCTCCAGCCCCTCTCCGGGGCCCCAGCATCCAGCCCCAGGGCAGCGCCTTGCCCTCAGGTCTGTTTCTCCCTCCCCTGGTGGTTGCCGTCAGTGCTACAGATACCATAACACCGAGTTCGCTTTCAAAGAAGGTAAAATGTCCCCGCTGTGCTGCCACTCCCCAGATATCTCCCCAAACGTGTATTAGCCCTTTCTGAACAGGGTAGGAGTTCACTTTGACCAAGTATTCGGAGCTGGCAAAAGACACACGGCTCTGATGCTTTCTCTTGTTTCCAGCTGACGATGATAATTACTTATTTGCAAAACTGCCTCTGATTACAGGTCATGTGAGGGGCTGAGAGGTGATTTAACAGAGAACCACAGAGTACGACAGTGTGAGCTCAACTGTGTTGGCTCTTGGATGTGCAAGGAAAATTCAGGCAGCATTTGGAAATGCTTGGAATCCCGAGCTCCGAGCTGGAGCTCTTAAGAGCGAGTCTCTGTGGCCCCCGATGGGTGAGGCTGGGCAGAAGAGGGCCTCAGGTGTGGAGGGACATGGGACTCTTCAACACCAGGGCTCCAGAGGGGCGGAGATGGGGTTACTACACGGTCCACAGAGTCCCTGTGGCCACCATAACCTGGGAGACAGGCAGGGGTGCACTGTCTCTGCGGGCAAGGGACTCCCCCAGGGCTGGCAGGGGAGTCCCCACTGCCACCCCTCCTCGGGCTCACACCCACCCTGACCCTCGGACCCCCAGGGTCTGCACCGCCTCCTCTGATGACCCCTCACTCTGGAGCTGCCCGGTGTGTCATCAAAGCCGCCAGAACGGGAGACTCCACAAACCCCTCCCTCCCCGCGTCCCCTCCCACTGCAAACCATAATCTTGCAGGCAGACAATGAGGATAGGACAGCTATTCAGAAATAGCTGGCTTCGGAGGCTCGGGACATGTCCCGACGGCACCTGCAGGTTTTCTTTTCCCGGGGCCGCCGGGCACTGGCGGTGCTGCACCTGCCGCGGGCCAGCGCCCTGCCTCTCAGCCACATACCTGGGTGCCGGTGCAGGCCCCGGCCTGCTTCACATCCTGCTCTGCCCGTGATTCTATCTTCCCACTGCACCCCTTCTCAGGAGGCTCGAGCCCAGTGTCCCTCTCAGACCTGCCGTCTGATTTTCTAGAATCCTGTGGCCATGGGAAGTGAGAAAAGCAACACGCCCTTAACTCTCTGCTTACCTCTTTCTGCTTTCTTAAAAAAAATCCATGGCATGAATGTTTTCTTCCACTTATTCTTGCCTTTTTCATCCTTCTCCTGCCTCTCCCACTCTTTTTCAAGACAACAAACACCTCTCTGACATCCTAGGTGAAGCGTTTCTTAAGGATGAGGTCCCTTTTGCACACCCCCGTGGTTGTCTGGTCCACGGCCTGCAGGAGCTGGGTACGTGGGGAGGCGTGTGTATGTTGTGCCAGACCACACAGGACAATCGTCAGGTCCTTGGGAACCAGGAGGGCACATCCACTCCCCGGTTAGTGACCCGCCAGAATTCCTAGGGCCGCCGTGCTATTCTCTGCATTTACAGGAATCAAAATACAGCAACAAGTAATTAGACATTCAAAGAGGGCAGCAGCTTCCCTTGTACTTAGTCAAATTCACACGATCCAGATTGAGAACACAGCAAGTGTTCATGGTATGACTTGGGCTGTTGCAGCTTCTGTAACTTGGATGCGAGTTCATGTGTACTCAGTGGGATTTTCGACTTCTACGTTTTCATACAAATCATGCATCCCAGTAATTTCTCTGTGATATTGTAGCAAATTAGAGCCAGTGTAACAAACGCATTAAGTCTTGTACGTTGCGAATCAGAGTCATAGTCATTAGTAGCATGGTACCAATTGCTTTAAAATCAGTGGAATCTTGATGCGATGCAAGAGAGATCCAGGAAATTCCAACGGGTTTATTAAATGGGATAAACTTTCCTGTGTAGGTCTGTGTATTTTCAGTTTGATGTGGGATATGTGTGTGTATGAGGGGGTAGTCTCACTAATGCTGACTCCATTCATGAAAATTCTAGCGAGTTTTTTTCAAAGTTTTAAAACAAAGTTCATTAGAGAAAGGAGGGAGAAAATAAAGGGAGACATGCCAGAGCTGGCATGCGTGAGAGATACCACCTCTAGTGATGTTTAATTGGAGTTTTATCTTGGATTCATGAGATTCCTTTTTCTAAATCGATTCAGCTATTCAAGACATTTTAGAAATCTCCTTTAACCTCCGTATACTGGCTAAGAGTCTCAAGCAATGCCATGTATGTAGCACAAGGAAGAATCCAGAAGCCAGGGTTTCTGCTTCCAGGCTGTTGGTGTCTGTATTAACCATTACCTATGAGCTCCTATGAAGACCCTAAACATGCTCTAAGACAGGCACACATATCACTGTGCAAGGCACACCTATAATCACCTGTGCATATATGCCATACTTACAGCTTATGATGTGATATAATAGACATCATCTCATGTGATTCTTTCTTACAAAAACCCTGTGAGGCAGAGGCAGAGGAAGCAGATAGGTTATTCCTATTATACAGAAAATGCAATTTGTGGAGCAATTTATAGCCTATAGATAGGGTGACCACACATCCTGCTTTGTCTGGGGACTACTACAGATCACACTGTACTGATGAGCATCTCATTGCCTTCTCAATTTCATTCTAGTTTGGATGATAATATAAATGTTACAGTCTCACCAATCTATTGATCACATTTCACTTATATCAGACGTTTAAAGCTCCTGTGATGGGCTCCATGCCACATGGTATTCTGTTTCGAAAAAACCATATCAAGGGCTAGAATATGGTTAAGGGCTTGGGCTTAAGGCCTAGTACAAACCCCAGCTCTGCCATGTCACAGTTGTGCAAACATGGACTAGCTCCTGGAACCGAGGAAGGAAGTGCCACATCCCAGCTTCTTGTGTTTGCCACTTAATCGCATGGCCTCTTATCATGGGAACCTTTTTCTTCTTGCCCAGATGGAAGCCTTTTCCTGACCCCACTCAAGAATCATTCCTTGTCCTTCTCTATGTGAGGAGTCCAGCTTCTGCCCTTCTCCTCACAAACCAGCAGGGCAGTGGTCTCAGCCTCTCCTCTTTCTTTCCATGGTCTGTTGACCCTCCTCTCACCTCTGTCTCCCTTCACTATTAGGCCCTGGCCTAATGTCCAGATGCCTAGTAGTAACCAAACATGAAAGTCTTTACATCCCAACTGGAAACTTCCACTAAAGAAAGCTAACCCCGGCCGGGTGTGGTGGCCCAAGCCTGTCATCCCAGTACTTTGGGAGGCAGAGGTGAGGGGATTGCCCGAATCCATGGGTTTGAGACTAGCCCTGGCAACTTGGCGAGATCTCATCTCTACAATAAATCAAAAGTTAGCTGGTCATGGTAGCATGCGCCTATAGTTCTGGCTACTCGGAAGGATCGCCTGAGCCCAGCAGGTCGATGCTGGGGTGGCCGTGAGGGTGACACTGGCCTCCAGCTTGGGTGATGGAGTGAGATTCCAACTCAAAAAAAAAAAAAAGCTAATCCCAAGGTGTATTCAGAAGAGAGGAGTGGACAGGAGAGTCAATGGTCTCACAATACATGTACATCGCATAGCAACACCACCTGCTGCTTGAGAGTTCATTAGAAGATTCTTCTGGGAGCTGGAGGCATTCTGTCACTCCAAGGCTCAGGAGTAAGTGCCAAGAAGAATAGATTTTTCTCCGGTCAAAGGTCTTTATTATTAGAACTAGATAAGGTCTGAGTCTTGGCTTTGCTCTATACAAGTTTGAGACATATAGGAAATTTCTTAATTTTCCTAAACCCAATTTCCTTAATATGTAGGATGGAAATAGAAAATACTGTTTATTTTTAAAATCTCTTAGGATAGTTACGAGAAATTAGTGAGATCATGAAAGTAACGTGCCCAGCGCAATGCCTGGAACAAAAGTGCTCACTGGATTTTTATATGACGTATTACTGAGATCATGGGGCTTGTTTCATTTCATTTATTTTATTTTCTGACTCTATCACAGTTATGAAGGATCCATTAAGGAAGACTTGCCCAAATGGCTTTAGTCAACCTTCTGAGCCATCCTGTGCTTTTAGGTTAATTGCTCCTGCCGGGAGGTAGTGGCTTAAGTTCTAAATGCCACTTGCAAGGATTTCTAAATCCCTCTGCTTGCGTCCATGTTATTTTCCATCTCGGCATCAGTGTCGACTGGGGCTGAGATGTGGTGTCCTCACTCAGGTGGTGGGCCGCACAGGCGTCCCTTTTCTAAGTGAAGACTCCAGAGATATGGATAGAGCTGGGAAAGGGCACCTCAGGGTAGGGGAGGACCGCCTGTATTTCACCCAACGTCTTCAAATGTCCTTTAAGTTGACAAGCTCTCACCCCAGGCAACTCTGTGAGCCTGGCCTGGGCCACATAAGAGGGGCAGTGTGGAACAAAACAGGCAGGAGGGAAGTGAAAATAAACAAGAGGATGTGTGTCTTAGGGGGAGGAATATTTTCTTGACCGATTAGGTAGGAGGCATGAAGTACACAGAAAGCCACAAATTACCGACGATGAAGCTGGAGCAAAGACAGTTCAAATGCAAAGCATGCTCCGTTTTACTCAGGATATTTCACTGTTAGATGTCCTTCCTTTTTTACTCTCCCATGAAACTGAGCGAGTTCACTCGAGATACACCGATGAGAAGGGAGCTTTGATTTACCTGGTAAGCATTTGGATTGGCTTTTCCCTCGTGCTACTGAGACTGCAAAACACTTCAAGAGACTACCTGCTTCACTCCGTAGCTGAGAGGGCAGTCATTAAATCAGAAAATACAAATATATTACTTCTGCCTTTTCTTGAAATAGTATCAAACCACTCCACAATTTGCTGAATTGCAGTGAATATATATGCAGGTCAAATCTCTATTTTATTACGTGTCTTTCCTAGTCACTCTACATCTAATGCAAGTTCCAGTCCTCTCTTGGCCACGCTTGGTGGGAGCTGGCCACGAGCTACGGGTGACTGGGCAAGAGTGAAGGGTGATTCTGTGAGAAAGCGGGACCCAGTTAGATAAAATGGAGAGCCTCAGGAGCAGCTTAGAGGAACCTTTCCAGAGGGTTGTCTCCATAGTTTCAAAGTAATTGACTTCAACCTCCTTTAACAAACTTGTTTACTAGAAATGGTGGAGGGGCAGGAGAGGAGTGGCAACTGTGAATCCAGTCAGTGACAGACGACAACACAAGCAGCAACGGCCAAGAATTGTCATTTTGATCATGAATGGGGTGAGGGCAGGGGCAACTGACTTAGACTATATTAACCCTCATGAGTTGCACAAAGTGGGAACTAAGAGAATGTTTTGGATAATTTTAGGGTGCAAGCAATTGCAGGCCTGGTTTCTTACAAGTGCAGTCTTGTACACAGAGATATTTGCAGGCTAAGAATGCAGGACTACCAGTTTTCAACAGTGGTTTTTAAATCCTGTCGTTAAAAAAAAGCACTTGATTGTTTCCCAGACAGAATCTCTCCACGTTGCTTGTGGGGTGATGTGGCCCTCTCCCAGAGGTCCACTCAGTGTGCTGGGAGGAGAAGAGGAAGCCAAGGTGTCAGGGAGCCGGGGAGTGGAAGGCTATCTTGCTTCCCCCAAATGTTAACTGCTTGCCCACAGTCTTCACTCAGCCCCTAAAAAGGCAGAAAAAGACAAGGATCAGCCAAGTTGGCTGTACTTAGGATAAAGACAGGCCAAGCCTGCTAGCAGGGGTTGAGGGCCCCGAGTGGGCCTGATGCGAAGAGTGCAATTCCTCAAAGCGACTCCAAGTGGACTTGGATGACCCTGCTACAAAGTGAGTGAACTTTCCATGTTAGCATTCCTTAGGGTTGCTACAACAGTGAAATTCAAAGAATAATCTGGCAGCCTAGATACAGTCACAGGAGAAAATGACCTGGGAAGATTCTGACGAGGACCAGCGGAGAAGGTGTGTTCCACACGTATGGGGAAGTTTCCAAACAGACCCCATGAATTCTTACAGTCGAGTGCCAGCATCATCTTAAGGCAGGCTAAAATGACTTGGAGTTGACGCTTAACCTTTTTTTAGGTTTAAATAATGTCAAGTAATAAAAGAGGGTTATTCATATGGAGGTCAATATATACTCAACCACAATAAGACATTTAGTGCAGATGTATAAGATTGGTTCTTTAAATGATAAGCTAAAGTCACACTCATGATTGTGACACTGGAGAGGATGGTAAGAGAATGCAGACATGTGCAGAAACCAGCATTCTCACATACCAGGCATAGTGGTTCAATCGGAAGCCCTGGCAACACGTGTACAAACTCAGAATTAGGCAGAATCTCTAACCCAACACTTCTACTCTTACAAACGGATCCCAGCAAGGTAAGCACTGAGGTATGTAAAAAGATTTATTCACAGAGATGGTCATTTGAAGAATTATTTATAACAGCAACAACGTGGGAGCATCTGAAATGCTAGCAGCAAGAAAATAAATTAATAAAGTCTGTCATGGTGAAATAACATGCAGTCATTGTAATTCAGGGTATAGACAAATGCTGAATGACCTAAAACAATATTTATTAGGTAGTGGTGTATTTAAAAGCTTACAAAAATGCATTTTCAATGTGATCATCTGAAAAATACATTATTCTTGTTGCAAAATATAGGTATACTTACAGTTGCCTTAAAGAAGCCTGGAAGAATTTATACCAGAGTATTAATCAATACTTAAATTTTATTTTGTAATTTTTTCAACTTCTGAAATAATCTTCAGTGAACATCAATTACTCCTTAATCAGAAAAAATGTTTAAAATTAGAAGCAGGCAAGTAATATAGGCAAGATGATAAACTAGAAGATCCCAACACTTTTCTCCCCCAACAAAAGCAAGAATTTAACAACTACACATCAGCAAAAATAGATCTTGGAGAGCTCCAGAGGACAATTAAGAAGCTGAAGCAACCCATTCAAAAAGAACCAAACAGTATTTCCAGAGCTAAAGAATATAATGAATAAAATGGAAAATGCATTAGAGAGCCTCAACAGCAGACTCAATCAAGCAAAAGAGGGAATCTAAGAACTTGAAGACAGGTCATTTGAGAATATCCAATCAGAGGAGAAAAAACTTTAAAAAAATGAGGGAAAAAAGCCAACAATATTATGGGATATAATGCACGCAAGTGACCCACTGGATGGATTATGAAAGCACTGAAAGGAAGATAGAGAGAAGAGGGAAATGCTTATTTAAAAAAATAATGGCTGAAAATTTCCCAAATCTGGGAGAAAAATGGACGTTCAGAATCATGTAGCGCAAAGGAGGATCGATTCAAGCAGAGTACAATAAGACACATTATAATCAAATTGTTAACAGTCAAGAACAAAAATAATTTTGAAAGCAGCAAGAGAAAGGTGACTTATGACACAAAAGGCAGCCTGGATAGTGTACATTTATCATACTACTACAAGAAACAGTTTGGCAGTAGCGGGACACTGCTGGGGAGGGAGCGGGAACATACAACATCAAGAAGGGGACCTGATCCCAAATCAGGCAAAGTGAGGACCAGTTGGAGGCCCAAACTTCACCGGAATGTAGACCACTTGTGTACCTAGTCTTGACTTGTACCCCACATCTTTAAAATAAAATAAAGTAAAATAAAATAAAATAAAATACTGTAGCCCAGGGGAAGGGTTGGGGTGGGGTGGGGGAATACAAAGGAATAAAAAGAAGCAAACTCTAAGAACATAAAATGTATGAAGGGTAATTTAAAGTATAGTTTTTGTATGTGATTGAAGTTGAATTGTTATCAGCTTAATGTAGACAAGGTATTTTATGCAAGCCTCAAAGTAACTATAAAAAAACTGTGGTAGACACACACACACACACACACACACACACACACACACACACAATAATTAAAGCAAATCACCACAAAATTTCATCAAATAGCAAAAGATGATAGCAAGAGAAGAAGATAGGGGAAAACAACTGCAAAACAGGCAGAAAACAATAAACAGAATAGCAATAATAAGTCAGATTGCTTTAAATGTGAGTGGATTAAACTGCCATATCAAAAGGCACAGGGGATTGAATGAATTTTAAAAAGATCCAGAAATATGCTGTTGACAAGAGATTCATTTTAAATTTAAAGTCACACATAGGCTAAATGTGAAGGAATGGAAAAAAAAAAACATATATATATTTTTTGAGTTGGAGTCTCACTCTGTTGCCCAGACTAGAGTGCACTGTAGCCTTGACCTGCTGGGTTCTGGCGATCCTTCTGCCTCAGCCTTCCAAGTAGCCAGAACTACAGGCGTGTGTTACCACGCCCGGCTAATTTTTGATTTATTGTAGAGATGAGGTCTTGCCAAGTTGCCCAGGTGGGTCTCGAACATGCGGGCTCAGGCAGTCCACTCACCTCAGCCTCCCAAAGCGCAGGATTACAGGCTGAGCCACCGAGCCTGGCGGAAAAATATATTACATGCAAAGTGTATCCAAAAGAAAGTAGAGGTGACTATACTTGTATCAGACAAAACATATTTTTCGTCAAAAATTGTCTCTAGAGACAAAGAAAACTATTATATGATGACAAAAGTACCAATTCAACAGGAAGATATAACAGTTTTAAATATATATGCACTCAACATTAGACCACTTAACTATGTAAAGAAAATATTACAAATAGGAGGGGAGAAATTTACAGCAATACAGGAATAGTGGAGGAATTAAACATCCCATTTACAATAATGGAGAGAATATCCAGACAGAAAAGCAATAGAGAAATGGCTGACTTGAATAATACCATAGACCAAAAATACCTAATGGACATGTACAGAACTTTCTATCCAACAGCAAAATAACACATTCTTCTCAAACATACATGTGATATTCTTTAGGAAAGATTACATGTTAGGTAATAAAAATCTTGAGTAGTTTAAGAAGACTGAAATTATTCCAAATATCATTTCTACCAGAACAGAATGAAACTAGACATCAATCACAGTAAGAACATGGGAAAATTCGCAAATACGTGACAATTAAACAACACACTTTTGAACAATCATTTGTTCAAAGAGAATTTAAAACTTATCAAGACAAATAAAAAACAGAAACAACACATCAAAACTTACCGGATGCGGCAAATGCAGTGTCAAGACAAAAGTTTAAAATGATAAATCCCTACTTTAAAAAATAAGAAAGATCTCCAGTAAACAACCCAACTTTGTACCTTAAAGCTGGCAGAAGTAACAAAGATTAAATCAGAAATAAATCAAATAGAAAATAGAAGAAATCAACAAAACTAAAAGTTAGTTTTCTGAAAAAAAAAAAAGACAAATACTTAACTACATCAAAAGAGAGAGAGAGAGAGAGAGAGAGAGAGAGAGAGAGAGAGAGGACTCAGATAAAATCATAAATGAAAAAGAAGCTATTGCAATGGGTGTTTCAGAAATAAAAAAATGATTATAAAGGCTCTTCTGAACAATTACTGTGCCAAAAATGGGATGATCTAGATAAATTCCTAGAACTATATGACCTTCCAAATTGAATTAGGAAGAAATAGAAAGCCTGAACAGACGAACATCAAATAAGAAGATGGGGAAACACCCCAACGAAGAATGGTCCAGGACCAGATGACTTCATGAGTAAATTCTACCAAACACTCAGAGAGGAATTAGTATCAGTCCTTCTTTTAACTGTTCCAAGAAACCAAAGGAAGGGGAACACTTTCAAATTCATTTTATGAAGCTAGTATCACCCTGATTTCAAACCAGACAATGATAGCACAAGAAAAGAAAACTACAGACCAATATCCCTGATGAATATAGATGCAAAAAAGGATCACAACAGCACGGCCAGGTGGAATCTATCCCTTGCATGCAAGGATGATCAGGCATATGTAAATCAATGTGATACAACACATTAGCAAGAAGAAAGAAACAAATCTACACGACCATCTCAACAGATGCAGAGAAAAAGCATTTAACAAAGTTCAATATCCATTTATGAGGACTGACAATTAAGTTCGCAAAATTGCCATGGAGCCCTTACGTTGGCAGCACTGTACAAGCAACTCGGTAAAGTTTCATAACCTTGATATTTCAGTGTCACACAGCTGTGTTGGTGTCGATGTGTGGCGGTGTCTTGCTGAGTGGCATTCATTATTGTTGTTGCATGTTTTTGCGTGCCATCACAAGAATGTTGGTGCTTAAATTAGAACAAACATTAAATTTTTTGTTAAATTTGGCAAGAGTGGAAGTGAAATCAGGGACATGTTAGTTCAAGTTTACGGGAATAATGCCATGAAAAAAATGGCAGTGTACAAACAGATTAAGTGTTTTTCTGAGAGGACAGCAAGCATTACTGATGAAGAGAGATCAGGACATCCAGTAATGAGCAGAACTTATGAAAACATTGCAAAAATTTGTCAAACTGTGCGCCAGAATCATCAGCTGACTGTGAGAAGCACGGCAGACCAAATAAAGATTGATAGAGGAACAGTTAGGAAACTTGCAACTGAAAATCTTGGTATGAGAAAGGTATGTGCAAAAATGGTACCAAAGGAACTCTTGCATCACAAAAACGCGCCAGCTCACACAGCACTGTGAGAGAGTTTTTAGCCAGTCGACAAATAGCTGTACAAGAACACCCTCCCTACTCACCTGATCTGGCCCTCAATGACTTTTTTCTTTACCCAAAGATAAAGGAAATATTGAAAGGAAGACATGTTGATGACACTCAGGGCATCAAGGGCCATACGCTGACAACTCTGATGGCCCTTCCAGAAAAAGAGCTCCAAAGCTGCTACGATGGGTGAACTAGGCTCTGGGGTCAGTGCCTAGCTTCCCAAGGGGAGGGCTTCTAAGGTGGTTGTAGCGATATTCAGCCATGAGGTATGTAGCACTTTTTCTAGGATGAGTTCGCAAACTTAATAGTCAGAACTCGTAGGATAAAAAGTCTAAACAAAACAGCTGTACTAGAAACCTTCCTCAACACAATGAAGGCTGTATATGAAAAGCCCACAGCCAACATCATAATCAAAATGAAAAACTTTCCCACTAAAATCTGGCAAGAAATCTCCAAGAGTTGGTAGGCAGGGGTGCTCCTATTTGCCACTTCTATTTAACACAGTACTGGAATTTCTAGCTAAAACAATTAGACAAGAAAAAAAATAAAGGCAACCAAATTGGAGAAGTTGTAAAATTATCTGTTTGCAAGTGGCATCATCATATATGTGAGAAACTCTGAAGACTGAAAAATTAAAAAAGAAACTTATTAGAACTCAGATTAGAGCTGAAGAATACGAAATTGACTTAGAAAAATCAGTCACATTTCTATATACAAACAAGTTATCTGAAGAGAAAAATAAGAAAAAAATCTCACTTACAATTGCAACAACAACAAAAATAAAATGCTTAGTAATAAAGTTAACCAAAGAGGTGAAAGATCTGTACACTGAAAAATTATAAAAGCAATGGTGAAGGAAAATCAATAAAACATAGATAAAGGGAAAGATATTCCATATTCATGGATTAGAAGATTTTATATCATTAAAATGTCCACACTGTCCAAAGTCTCAATAAAACCCCTACCAAAGTACCAATGGCATTCTTTTCAAAAAGAGAAAAAACAGTCCTAAAATGTTTATGTCATCACAAAAGACCCAAAATAGCCAACGCAATTTAGAGCAAGAAAAACAAACCTGGGGGCACCACAATTCCTGATTTCACATATATTACTAAGCTACACTAACCAAAATAGCATGACACTAGCATAAAAACGTACAGGCCAATGAAAACTGAAGACAAAGCCCAAAATAAATCCAGGCATCTATGATCTTCAACAAAAGTGCCAAGAATACACAATGGGAATAGACAGACTTAAATAAATGGTGTTGCGAAAACTGGATATTCACATTAGAAGAATAAAATTAGACCCTTACCTCACACCATACACAAAAATCAATACAAAATGGATTAAAGACTTAAATGTCTGCCCTGAAACTGTAAACCTATTAGAATAAAACAGGGGAAAAGCTCCATGACATTGGTCTGGGCAATAAATTTTTTAACATGATGCCAGAAGCACAGGCAAACAAAGCAAAAATAAACAAGTGGAATTGAATCAAACTAAAAAGACTTCTGCACAGCAAAGGAAACAATCCACAGCGAAAAGGCAGCCATCAGAGAAAATATTTGCAAATCATAAATCAGATAAGTGGTTAATGTCTAAGATATGCAAGAAACTCCTACAACGTAACAACAAAAGAACAAAATACTTGGTTAAAAATGAACAAAGGATGTGACTACACATTTTTAAAAGATATACCAATGGCCAACAGGCATACAAATAAGTGCTCAATATCAGTCATCATCAGGGAAAGGCAAATCAAAACTATGATAAGACACTACCTCTTAGAATGGTTATTATAACAAAGACAAGATAACAAGCATCAGCTAAGATGTGGAGAAAAGAAAACTGTATACTCTTGGTGAGAATGCAAATGAATACAGCAATTATGGAAAACAATATAAAGATTTCCCACAAAATTAAACATAGAACTGCCGAATAATTCAGAAATTCTGCTTCCAGGTATATATTCAGAGGAAACAATATCACTGTCATAAGGTGATATCTGCATCCCTATGGGTTCATTTCAGCATATTCACAGTGGTCACAATAGGAAAGTTATCTAAATACCTGCCAGCGGACGAATGAATAAAGAAGATATAGAACATATCTATGTCTATGTGTGTACATACATATATTCATACACATACATGCACAATGTATTGTTAGTCAGGCTTTGAAAAGTGGAAGTTATGTCACTTCTGACAACATGAATGAACCTGGAGGAAATTATGCGTAGTGAAATAAGCCAGACAGAAAAAAAACAAATACTACTGGCCGGGCTCAGTGTCTCAGCCTGTAATCCCAGCGCTTTGGGAGGCTGAGATGAGTGGATTGCCTGAGCCCGCGGGTTCGAGACCCACCTGGGCAACTTGCTGAAACCTCATCTCTACAATAAATTGAAAATTAGCTGGGCATGGTAGCACACGCCTGTAGTTCCAGCTACTCGGAAGGCGGAGGTGGAAGGATCGCCAGAGCCCAGCAGGTCGAGGCTGCGGTGGCCAGAAGCGGCCACTGCACTCCAGTCTGGGTGACAGAGTGAGAGTCCAAACTCAAAAAAAAAAAACAAAAAAAACCAAATACTACAAGATCTCACTTATATGAGGGATCCATAATAGTGAAATTCATAGCAGGAGAGAGAATATGATAAATATGTGTGGTAATCTACATTAATTCACTTGATCATGGTGATAATTTAATGATGTAGATGCACACCAAAACATCATCCTACACCTTAGATATACACGATTTCAAATTGTTAGTTATCTCCCAATAAGGGTGAAAACAAGTAAAAGTGCATTATCGATACCTACTGCAGGTAGGAAAATTGTGTCAAAGTCCATCTGCATAAGAATCCAAAATTTTGAGAGAATACTTGCACAGTAAAATCTTTTTTCTTTTATTTCACAGGATTGTTTATTCCATTTGTTAGTAACAGTCCATTATTTTTCACAATGCACTCTTTTACTTAAACTTAATAATGCATATGTTGTAAGAAAGGAGGCTGACTATCCCAAGTGGCCTCTAAATATTTCTATATAAATGGAATAGAGATTGCATAACACTTCTCTCAGCTGCTTACTGAGTGTACTAATAAGGCAGAAAGTGGCTTACTCAAACCGAATGAGGCCCTGTCTCTCCCCGACTTCACAGGATGCTTACAAGCACCTGCTGTTGGATACAAGGAGAAGTCAGGTCTGTCTTCAGGAGTTCATAGCTGGTGGGGCACAGTTAGGACAAAATGTGATACAATCCCTGATAATGGGGTACACAGGAGAACCACAGGCTGTCGGGGGATGTGGACCCTCTGGTGAACTCAGACAGTGGCATGGGTGCAAAGCACAGGGTTAGGGTGGGGGGGCACTGGTAGCCATGACAGAGGGGGCTTTGGCAACTCTCTGAAATGTGGGGGCAAGGGGCTGTCTACAAGGACTCCAGAGACAAACTGAAAGCTGTGTCCATATACCAGCCATTAAGCCTAAGAAACCTAAAACTGACAGTACGTTCATCTTCCTCTGCTCACAAAGAGCTTGCATTTGTCTTTTGGTACTTTTTCGTTTTCAATCCAATCCATGGTATATCATGATAAAGGGTCTATTATACACAAAGCACTAATTGCTATGGCAGATTTTAAACGTGCATGGATTAAAACCCCTGCCCTTAGATGCTTATAACCTAGAGGTTTTTCAGGTGAAGCTTCAAGCAATAACATAAATCACATTAAAATAGGTACCAAGTATCTTTCATCTCTGGATCTCCCTCAATGCCTAGCAGAAGGGTGTTTTAATGCAAAATGCCAGTATTATTATTCTTTTGATGCCATCTTAATTATTTACTGTTTCAAAGGAAATCCAATAGTTTCAATGATTTTTCAATGTATACCCAGCTTCTTTCTGATATGAAGAATATATTAGTATTAATAATTCATGATTGTATGACCTCTTCACTCATTTAATAAATCCAAATGTTTTATGCCAGACAGTCTATACGATCAAATATCTCTAGAAATGTTAGCTTGTCTTGCCAAACCTCACATCTTAAAAGGAACTTCTTGTCTTTCATCTATTTTACTTGCACCTTACTCTGGAGCTAAATATATGCAGGCGAACCCCATTCCCACCCCCAAACATACATCTCAACACCATCCTTCTGAGCTAAATAGAAAAAGTAAAAAATATATATATATGTGCCTCCTATTTTACTCACCTAAGATAATACAGACGTTTAGGTATTCACATATCATTAAATTCATTTGGATCTTTGAATACTTGAGCTTCAAATTCCATCTGGCTCTGTAAAGTAAAAGTGTTCAACTTAGTACAGATTTCCAAAACAGGTAGAACACAAAATGTTCTGTGTGTATCCTTAGTGTGTATAGAGATAGGGCAACCAAGGGAGAATGGGCAGACCTGCTGGTGCTCATGCGTGTTTCGTATACAGACCACATGATCACGCTCTCTAGGAGTTTCCATCCTGATAGTGGAGACTGGCCAGAAACTGGTGAGGATAAGTCAGAGCCAAAAGGGCTGCAGTAGGAAAAGTACACAGTCAACTCTGGGAGTTCAGGGAGATGAATCAGGGCACAGTGAGGTCTTGGTGGGAAGGGGACACTCCCTGCAGGAGGACAAGACAGATTAAGAGCCAGGGGTGAGGTAGGATGTGGTCTAGTAAGTTGAGAACTCGAGAGCATTCGCAGGATATATTAACAAGGAGGGCGGGGTGACCTTGGCAGTAGCAGATTCAGGGATAGACAGGAAGAAGTCAGGGAAGTGTAGGTCTTAAATCTGGACAATTCTTTCAAGAAACTTGGCTGTGACAATTAAGGCCACGGAACAGGAAATAGAAGTAGGTGTGAAATGAAGATAAGTTCTCTCTTTTTTTTTTTTTTTTTGAGTTGGAGTCTCACTCCGTTGCCCAGACTGGAGTGCAGTGGCCGCTCCTGGCCACCGCAGCCTCGACCTGCTGGGCTCGGGCGATCCTTCCGCCTCAGCCTTCCAAGTAGCTGGAATTACAGGCGCGCGCTACCACACCCGGCTAATTTTTGATTTATTGTAGAGATGAGATCTCGCCTGCCCAGGTGGGTCTCGAACCCGCGGGCTCAGGCAATCCACTCACTTCAGCCTCCCAAGGCGCGGGATTACAGGCTGAGCCACCGAGCCCGGCTAGTTCTCTCTTTTCTTTCCTTCCTTCTTTCTTTCATTTTGCTTTTCAGATGAGAAGGTTTTGAGTTTTTTAAAATTCTAATGGGAAAGTTTTACTAGAAAAGGAATAGGTTGAAGATGTGGGGTAAAGGTAAAGCTAAGCCATGAAGTAGTTCCTTAGGGGAAGAAAGGAGACAGATCCAGAACTTTTCATCAGGCACTCCTGAGACCCTTTTACTCACCCAGCCATCTAGCTACTTACTCATCTATCCACCCATCCATCCTCCCACTCATCCATCCATCCATCCATCCATCCATCCATCCATCCATTCACCCAGTAATTCATCCACTCAGCCATCCATCTAACCATTCATCCACCCTCTCAACCATCCATTCATCTACCCATCCATCCATCCATCCATCCATTCATCCATCCATCCATCCATCCACACATTCATCCATCCAACCATCCACCTACTCACCCACCCAGTCATTCACCCACCCACCCAGCCATCCATCTGCCCACCCACCTACCCATACATCATCCATCCACCTTCCCATCCATCCAACCATCCACTCATCCATCCACTTATTTATCCATCCATCCATCCATCCGAATATGAGAAACACAGTAAAAAAAGAAAAATACTGAGTTCCTGACTTCAGTGAGTTCACATCTCCATAGTGAGACAGACAATAACCAAATGAGTAAATATATTTTAGGTAATAAAAAGAACTAAGAAGAAAGTAAGGTTAAGGGCTGGAAAAGGTTGAGAAGACTGTAAAGATGGGACTCTGTGAGGAAGAGGCATTTGAGCAGAGCAGAGACTGAGGCATCTGAAGATCTGAGGAAGGGTTTCTGGACAGAGACAACAGCAAGTGCAAAGGCATGGAGGGAGGAATGCACAATGGTTGCTGTAGCTTCGGGAGTCAGAGAGAACAGTAGAAGGTGTGGTTGGAGAAAGAGGAGAAGGGGCCAACTGTGTCAACTTCAGAATCTACCAGGAGGTTTTGAACAAGGGAAATGCATGACAGCATCTGCATTCTGAATATACTGGATACTGAGGAAAAAAGTCAGTAGGGGACAACAGTGGGAGCAAGAAGGCTAATGATCTAGGCTAGGCTAGGTGACAGGTGACAGCACCGTGATTTAGGGTTGTGCCCAACAGTTGAGTGGAGAAGAGGCTATATTCGAGGGTATATTTTGGAGAAATGGCAAATAGTGCTACAAGGGATAAATTAAAAATGGCTCCTAGGTTTCTGACATGAACAACTGAATGTATGGGGTTGCCATTTATTGAGACAGGGAAGACGGAGGAAGGGGTGAATTTTGGGGGAAAACCAAGAGTTCGTTGATAACATCTAAGTGGACAAGTTCAGCCAGATGGCTGGAAATACAAACTAGAGCCCAGGGGAATAGTAATATTCATGTATCACATTACTCTACTTGCTTAAAATCCTTCAATGAATCTCATCCCTTTCAAGACAAAACCCAAGCTCCAAGTGCCACAGGACTTGGTCCTCCTGTATCTGCAGCCTCATTACCAACCTCCGACCACACCAAATACTCTTCCGATACAGGCTCATTTGCATTCTTTGTTCCATTTCTTTCCTTCTCCCTCTCTTTCTTTTGTGCATGTGCCATTTGTTTTGCTTAGATTATCCTTCCCCCTTTGACCTGGCTAACCTGTCCTTTGAAACCCAGCTCTTCCAGTAAGTCTTCCTGTCCCACCAGCCATTCACCAGTCCTTTCATACAGCTGGTTTAGATGTCTCCTTTTCAACGATCACAACTCTCTACAGATATCGCTGTGACTCTGGCACCAGGGTACCCAGGGTATTCCACCAATTAGTGAGTGAACCTGGACAAGTTGCCTAAAATTTCTAAGGCTCAGTTTCCTCATCTGTAAAATGAGGATAATACTTCTACCTACTTTACAAGGTTGTTAGGGGAATTAAATGAGGCAGTATGGGGCATAGTGCCTATGACATTGCCGGGAATAGACGAGGCTCTTACAAGTCATTAAGTATCATTATAATAACGTTTATCATGCTCTTGTGTAATTATTTTCATGTTGATTTTTCCCTGGAAAATATGAGCCCTTGAGTGAAGCCATTGAGCCTTTAATCTGTGCTTCTGGCACACAGGAGAGTTCATTAATTGTGTCTAACATGAATGAATGAGTTAATGAATGAAAACACAGCACTGGGCTGCAATAGTATTATGAAATGAACCACAAGGTTCCTCTTCAGTGGGCTTTCGGCATTTAGAAGGTAGTCTCCGTGAGTGGACAGAGTTGGCCTGATCCACCACTCATCACACCAAGAAGGTCTGGGCTACTTGTCTCGGATTCTATTTTGGCCAGGGTTCAGCACAAGTCCTATCAGTACCTTTGGGTCAGGGAGACATGGTCCAAAAGCCTCTAGCAGGAGAGTTTCCTCTCTCACGGTCTTTTCATAGTCTGCAAAAGACAGCTTCCCATCGTGGTCATGGTCCTGAGGAGGCCAGTAACACATTAGGCAACGTGCAAAGTGCTTACTGCAAATACATGCTCTTTTCATAGTCAAACAAGGTAGCAAAATAGAAGAGAATTATTAACATTATAATAAAGAGCATAACTCAAATGTTTTATTTAAGCCAGCAGGAAAGTGAAAACGACCACAATTAGCCCCTACCTGGCGTATACATTCAACTAGAAAACTCGACATTAACCATGCTTACCATTTTCTTAAGTGTTATCTCAACCAAATCTTTAATTCCTTCATCAGGATCTTCCTCTGATGGCTGTTTGAGGAGGCTGTTCTTCAACAGGTGAAACATTTCCTCTTTCGAAATGAACCCATCGCCATTCAAATCAAACACTTCAAAGCAATCTTTAGAAAAGACAACAAAGTGTGAATTCAATCACTGATGTATCACTGATGACACTGTCACTTCAGCTAACATTTTCTCTGATAAAGTTTTCAAAGCCAGGTTCTATCTTGTTAAGCTAGAACCCCACAGGCCTTGGTGCAACCTGACTTTCATAGCAAATGATTATATACACTGGTAAATATATTAAACAATCCTTAGAAAAACTTTTCCTTATACTCAGTTACCACAAATAAAACAAAAAACAAAACAAAACTGAGGAACAATAATTTGGATATTTTCATCTTCAAACTCTTGGAAAGTTGATTGAACTATGACTCTTGTGCAGAGCTCATTAGAATTGAGATTTAATTAAGAATCAGAACAGTTGAATCAATGTTCTCTAGTCTTATGGTTATAATTCAAGTAATGAAACACGTAAAATATGTAATATGAAAATGTATATGTATATAATTAACAAGTGTGATAATGCCTATACAGTCTTCTTTGGCATGAATACTCATTAGAATTGCTTTGTTTTCTTTTTATTAACTTTCTTTCATTTCTTATCTACTTGAATTTATTCTACAAAAGAGGTTAAAAGGATTTCAAACCAACCGACTGACCGACAAATCTACTTCCTTGACTGGGTTGGAGGACATTGATTTAAGCTCTTTAGATATATTAATCACAGTGTACAAGCCAACAGGACAACTTGCAATCTTACATTTCATTTTGTCTTCCAAAGATCCTCGAAGAAACAATGATAATCCATTAATCCACTCTGATACATTCACACAGCCATCATTGTCTTTGTCAAAACCTCGGAATACTAAGGAGAGGGGTACAATGTAATACTTGTGTTGCATTTTAATTCTCAATCACGCATATACATTGACATTACTCACAATTTTGTGTTTTTTTTGAGTTGGAGTCTCACTCTGTTGCCCAGGCTGGAGGGCAGTGGCACGCTCCCGGCAACCGCAGCCTCGACCTGCTGGGCTCCGGCGATCCTTCCGCCTCAGCCTTCCAAGTAGTTGGAACTACAGGCGTGCACTCGACCACACCCGACTAATTTTTTTGATTTATTGTAGAGATGAGATCTCGCTTGCCCAGGTGGGTCTCAAACCCGCGGACTCAGGAAATCCACTCACCTCAGCCTCCCAAAGCGTGGGATTACAGGCTGAGCCACTGAGCTCAGCTACTCACAATTTTTTAAAAACGTTTTTATTATTGTTTTTTGAGTAGAAGTCTGGCCCTGTTGCCCAGGCTGAAGTGCAGTGGCATGATCATAACTCACTGCATTCTAAAACTCCTGGGCTCAGGAGCTGTCTCATCTCCTGGGCTCAGGAGATTTCTCGTCTCAGCTCCATGAGTAGCCGGGGCTACAGGTACATGCCACCACCTCTGGCTATTTAAAAATTTTTTTTGTAGAGATGAGGTGTTACTACATTCCCCAGGCTGGCTTCAAACTCAGCTCAAGTGATCCTCCTGCCTGGGCCTCCCAAAGTGTTAGGATTACAGACAGATGTAAGTCACGGCACCCTGTGCATCTTACTCACTATTAAAATTCAGAAAAAACTTCAGGATTGTATGGTTCAGTGTCCTCATTTGACAAAAGAGGAAACCAAGACGTGCTAATATCAGAAAACTCTTTCATTTAAACATTTAAATGTTTTCTTTATGTTTTGTGGGAACAAAGAAAATGATGAATATCTAAATATACTAAGCAGTATTAACAACATAATAAATTGGTATAAAATGTGCTGATCATATTGGATATGTTAAATATACTAACAGTTTATATTTTTATCACTCAAGTAATGTTATCACATGATAGACAGGATTATATCTTAATTTTTACTGAAATCCTTTCTATGATATAAGAACATTAAGTCTCTTTTTAAACTGTTCCATTTATTATGTTTGCCAAGTAGAAATTAAAATGTTTTAGGTTTCCTGATACAAAGTAAAGGAACCTAGTTGATCAATATGACCTTGTCCTCTTCTTAAATGTGCAAAATAACAAGGATATTGCCTTTTTCTCTATGATCTTTGCAAAATTAAATGTGTATATTCCAGTGAAATTAGGACCACAGGACAGCAAGTCTCCCACCAAAAGTATGTCCAAGCGCCAACCTTTTATTTTTCATTTACGGCTGGGTTTGGCCAATGTGAATCTGCGTGTCTCTTACCTCTGTCCATGATCATGTCATCCGTCATTCCAAACGTAACATGGAGAATGTTCCTAAATGCATTACGATCTAGCCCAATGACCGTGCCTTGGCGCTCTACTCCTTTTCCAACCAAGTTATAAAAAAGTGTTACGAGACAGTTCACTTCAAATTTATTAACTGTGGAAGGGTAAAATTAAGACATCATAAAAATGCATTTTTAATCCCTAAGATTTAACTTATTCTGCATTAACATCGACGACATAAAACACACAATTGCCAGTAGGCTGTCCTGTTTTGGAATTCATGGTCTTTAAGTTGCTAGAAGATGGCCAAAAAGATGGCCATAGGAGACAGGAAGATAATATTAGCTAAGTTACTAGAGTGCGATTTTGGTGTCAGATCCTAAACCCTGCAAGGCTGGTAGAAATATGATGCAAAATAAGAACGGGAAGGTTTAAGAATGGTAACAATTTCCCCCAAAATTTTGGTGATAAGTATTCATGACATTTACAACTTAACTTTCCTGTGGAAACAGAAACCAGGCTCATAACAACTTTTATTTCACTTTAGTCTTAATGAATTCACAAGCCAGATTTTGGAAATCAGAATCACCTATTTTCTAATAAAGAAGCTTTTAAGCATATTCTAGTACCCAACACAGTTCCTCTTGTGGATTAAGTAAAAGTTAACATGTAACTACTCAGTAGCACTTTGGAGGAAGGAAATTTTTATTTAAAGGCTATATATACATACAGATACTTGACTGTACACACAACTGTATAAAAGGCGATAGTTATAAACACTGAGCTAAGTATTCGCGTTTTAGTCCCCATTTGAGGTATGTAAGGGTGAGTGCCTGGTCTTGAGAACAAAAAAGGGAGTCTAACTATCAAGCATGGGTAGAAGATGGCAAATATTATTTCAGCATTTTTTTTAAAGGACAAAGCCTGTGGCAGGAGACAGCACAAAGGAATGAAGAGATAGCATCCTATCCTATAGGTCAGGACAGGCTTGAAGTATGATTTATAGTTTTGAGAACCACATTTTAAGACAAACATTAAAAACTTTGGAAAAGAAAATATTTAGTAAATAAATTAAATGGTAGATAGAATGGTCACAGTTTTAAAAACAGCTGTTAGTCACTGTGGAAAACAGGGTGGTGGTTCCTCAAAAAAATTAACACACAATAACCATATGATCCAGTAATTCTACTTCTGAATATATATGCAATAGAACTGAAGATGGGAACTGAAACGGATATTTGTACACCAGTGATCACAGTTGCATTTTTTGACAATAGCCAAAAGATGGGTACAACCCAAGAGTCTACTGGTGGATGGACAGATACGTAAAATGTAGTATATTCATACAATGAATGTTATTCATCCCTAAAAAAGAAGTAAATTCTGACATGTACTACAACATGGATGAACATTAATGAACAGTATGCTAAATGAAACAAGCCTGACACAAGGGACAGATGTCGTATAATTCCCTTTATAAGAGGTACTTACAGTAGTCAAATTCATTGAGATAGAAAGCATCACGGTGGGGGTCAGGGGCTGGGGGAAGGAGGAAGTGCGGAGTAAATGTTTAGTGGGTACAGTGTTTCAGTAGGGGAAGATGAAAATTTCTGGAGATGGACGGTGGTGACGGCTGCACACAGTGTGAGTGTACTCAATGCTACAGAACAATGGTCACACTTGATGCTGCATTTACAATGGTTAACATGGTAAATTTTGTGTTCTATACAATTAACCACACACACAGATCACTTAAATAAGAGCTTTTATTGGTTGGGAAAGAAAAGCCTATGTGAAGAATGATGTACTCTGTGCATGTATACAAAATGTTAGCAGAAGGGATGTTGATCAGTCATTTTCCCATCTCAGTTGAAATGAAAATTCAGAAATATTTATTTAACTTACTACCCAAAGGATCAAAGGCTAGTTGTATGAAAACTTTTTTTTTTGCTGAATATTTCTTAAGTTCTAGAACACAATACTAAATGAAATTAAAGAAAATCCGAGTATTGCTTTCATTTTACTTTTTGGAATGCTCTAAATGTGTCCTGGAGATTATATTTGTAGAATGGTGGATTAACTAGAAGGTCTCTTAAGATTCTTTATTCTCTGATTCTACAAAATTTATCTATTTCATCCTGGTAGCCTTATCACCTTGCAATGAAATATGACTTTAGGGGCAAAAGTCTTTGTTTAAAATAAATTTTACATCATTATAATATATTATAATGCCCATGATTGGTAATTATTTCTATAGAATTTAACTAGTAATTGTCAATGATTATAAGGTTCATTTAAAAGATTTATGTAAGGAAAAAATCAAATCAAAAGAATTGACTGTTTTTCTTGTTATGTTTTCACTTATATTTTAAATATACACTTACCTTTGGATTGTTCACAGAATGTTTGTTTGAAATGCATTCACACTGACTGAACAGGGACGAAATCTTAATCCTTTTAAGCATTGTGCATAGCAGGTATTGCACTATTTATGAGCATTTACCAAAAATGTTTACTAGATGTTTTAAGAATATCTGGTCTTCTCAAGAAATGGAAGTGTTTTTAAGAAAAACAGTGACACAAATAGCCAAAATAATCCTCAGCAAAAGAAATAAAGTGGAAGGTATCACACTCCCAGATTTTAAACTTTATTATACGGCTACAATAATCAAAACTGCCTGGTATTGGTACAAGAAAAGAGTAAACCAACCAACAAAAAAAGCAACCAAATGAGATAAACCAATACCATCACCAGACTCCTTCCTGGTTAGTTCTGCTGTCCACATCTATCACTCAGCAGCTGACTCAGGGTAAAGGGTGGTTCATCTGGGATTCTGCATCTACTGTTACCCACCAGGGCTTGTGTAGTGGGGCAATGTTCTCTGAGGCCATAAAGAGAAGCCCCAAGGCAATGAAGAGCTAAGCACCTGGTCTCAAGATACAGTTCTGCTGCTCTGCAGAGGCCGCCCTCTGGAGAGTCAGCTCAGTTTCTCCGCCGGGAGTTATTGCTCCCTTCTCAGCAGTTACCAGTCTCTGGATCTCAGGACTTGGTTGCAAGTTTCTGGAGCCCCATCCAGGTTTGGGGGGCTCTCCCCATTACTTCCTTTTGAGTCTGCCTCAGGGTCCCTCTGCGTTCCCTCTCTCTCCGGTCCTCACTGCCAGCATTCAGCTCACTCCAGATTTTCCTAGATAAATTTCCCAAGTTGTCTGCCACTAGGTCTCCCACTGCAATTGCATCTGTGTTTGGTCCAGTGTGGGGTGGGGTATCTGTCTTTCCAGTATTGTGCACTTGGATTATCCTCTCTGGGCAAATGATGGTCAAATTCAGAGGGGTGTGGGGATTTCCCCTTGATCTCAGAATGCAGGCTGCTCAGAATGCAGATAGCTCAAAATTGGGCAAGATAAAGCAGGTCTCTGCCCAGTTCCATGACAGAGAAAATGGTGGGGTGGTCCGTGTTTTTTTCCTCCATCAGGGCTTAGTTCCAGATTTCCTCCCCGTGCTGACTCCATGGTCCCTGATGTCTGTCCCTGACCTAATGCTGCAGGTGGTGGTGTGGGCCAGGAGCCAGCTGATCTCTTCTGCCTTTTCTCATGAGAAGCCCCAGGGATGGTAGATCCTTCTGCATGCAGGGGATGCTGAATTCAGAGCAGCAGCAAACTGCAGCCGTTTCTGCAGGGGACCCCAGGAGCTTGGTCCCTTGTCTCTCCTCAGTTGGACATTCACTCACCCACTTGCAAACACAGATATAAATTAATTTTTTGGGCACTCACCCATGCAGAGACTCCCACACTCTAACCAGATCCAACACCATCTTGTCCTCACTCTTAAGGGTCTTGCCATTGGTGCTCCTACAAGCCTGGGCAGTTGATGAGAAATCAATAGGGTGCATTTATCTAGTCAGATGTTGGTGTGCATTTTATGTTTATGAGAGAGAAAGATGAAAGAATTTGCTTGCAATGAAATAAAATTGTTACTTCTCTTTCATTTAGGGAAGACCAGATTTCTTACTAGTTCACATTTAACTACATCCATCTTCCTTCAAGTAAAATGGAAGAAAGATCCTTTAGTCTCCCCCATAGTTTATAATTAATCCACCTGATATTATTCCTAAGAAGCTGCGAACATTGGCATCCTTGGTAGAATTTTGACAGCAAAAGTTAATATAAGTAAAACAAGTAAAACAGAAGAAGCAGATGTTAAAATAAAATTAAGTAAGTTAAAAAACTTTTTGTTGAAAATAGTTTTCACCAATATATATAAATATTCACAGTAGAACTCTAATAAGGTAATATTATGAAATAAAAATTAGAACTGGAATGCCACGGGACAAATTTTAAGGGAAAGAGAAAACCAACTGCCCCAGAGAAGAGCTTCATTGGCATAATTTGTCTTAATTTGAAAATTAAGTTTACCCACAAATATGGTATATCATGAAACCAATCAAGAAGTATTTTAAGCCCTGGATTCTAGAGATGTTGAATTTCTGTGAACTATAAATGTCAAGAACACTGCATCCTTGTTAAGGTTATAAATGCTACATTTATGATACACAGTAAATGTGACTGGTAAAAATTGCAGTGAATTGCATCACTATATTTGAACTATTTTAAATTTTATAAAGGTTCTCCACCATGTTGCTTCATTTCCAAAGACTGAAAAAGACCACCTGGAAACTTCTCATACACAGCTGAAGTTATTCTGGGCAAATAAGCATGATACTTCAGTTGTAATGCAATGTTTATTTTGTATCTAATTTATTTCAAAATAGCAAATACCATGACTGTTGTTCAAAGACACAACTATTCTGGACAAAGTTCAATAGACGGATTTCTTCTTTTTACCTAAATGTTTTGAAAAGAAGATTTATATTCAAATCCCCTGAGTTAGCACCCTGAATAATCCATGAACTAAAAATGCAATTATTCAATCCATTGGAGACTTGTTTTCTTATTTTCTACAGTGAGAATAATACTATTAGATATAAAAGTGCTAGAAATTATAAAGGATAAAATACACGGGAGGAACCCCCAAAATAGAATTTATTTATAAAAAATTGTGTATTCTTACATATTTAAACTTTAGTTGCCTTCAACATACTTTTCGTTTGATGCAATTTCCCTATTGAGATGCTTTTTCCACAGCTCAAAACAGTTTTTGAACTCATCAATTTTAACAACTTTTATTGCTTCTACCAATTTTTACTTCACTTCTTCCACATTGGCAAAATGCTTCCTTTTGACAAGTTTTTTTCATCCAGAGAAACAAAAAGAAGTCACTCAGGGCAAGATTGGGTGAATAGGTAGGATGCGGCACAGGGTCATGCCATTTTTGGTCAAAAGCTGTTGAACACTCAGCACAGCATGGCGTGGGCAGGTGTACTGGTAAATCACCCCTCGTGAAATGGGCAAATGTGTCAAAAAGATCTCAAAAAAATTACTGAAGCTGAACACAGCCTCTCACAACAATGCTAGCTTATACACTGATGCTGATGGGAGCCCACCCTTCAACAGATAATTCTGGTGGGGGTTTTTTTTGGTCCCCTCTCATATTTTATATCAGATAAGGTATAATTGAAACCCCATAGTGACGTATGTTCTCATTTCTGCAGAACACAGGAAACATAGTTACCAGATGTCAAAAGTAGATATTTCCTCACATACCTGCTTCATACCTATTGGCATGTGCAGTCATACTCCAAGTGCTGGACCTTCTACTTTTTGTTACCATGACCAAGAACTCATACATTGTGTTTGGTTTGAGGCCTGTTGCTATATAACTTAAAGATGTTGTGACTTCTGACTATGCAAATGGGAAATAGCAAAGAGAGAAAATGAGCACTATCAACTTTATAAATCAAAACATGTAAAAATACTATCCAACAAGGGAGCAAAAAAAAGAATTTAATTCCAAACAAGAGAAGAGCTAGGCATACCATTGACTACTTCCTTCTATGAACCTATACTGGCTGATTATACACCTAAAATAGGACCTATAAAATCAGGCATTGTGTTGTCCAAAGGGGCTGCTGGCTGATTATGTTTCCTAAGTGAAGTAATAATCACAGCAACAGGACAAATTCCACTTCCTTCTGTCAACTTTACTTTTGAAATTGTCTGCACTAACCTTAACCTAAATTTATATGAAGGTTTTAATATTGCGTATTTTACACAGATCAGCATTATTACTTTCCACTGGTAACAAAGTTCAATTTATTAAAGTTCTACTGCATATCATATTTTTAAAAAGACTTTAAAGTACAAATATTTAGTGCTTCCAGAATCTGTTTAGCTATTAGAAAGAAAACGAGACAAGCAGTGCTATGTCACATGGTTTTCTGTCTTTGTGCACGCTTCACATTAAACAAATATTGAAGTATAGTAACTGGAGCAACTGATCAGGAAAGGAAAAACAAATTGTATAAATACTAAAGGATTACATTGTGTGCAAAATGGTATTAGTGTTATTTAAGTCTTCCGAATTCATTATCTTTTAAACAATAGGTTGGAGGTATTTTAGTAGAAAGTAAATTACATGTCTTTATTGCTTACTCAAAAAGTCAAAATGGTAACAAAGAAAAAACATGTCAGTCTCTCAAGTTAAAGTGTATTTTCAATATAACCGGGCAAATTTGAGACTATTTATACTTCTTATAACTATCAGTTTGTGCTTGGTGTTTAGATCTTCTTCTTCAAAGTTAAAGACTTTTAAACTTGTTAATCTATTATGTATCTATGTTTAGAATATTTTAGAAAAGACTTTTTTTTTTCTACACATGTCATATCTATCTCTCCCTAACTACCATAGTATGGGATACTTTTATTTATTGTACTATGAATCCTTCTGAGGTTAAAGTTACAAAAACTGCACATTTCATTACACATCAAATAAATATTTAACTGCACTAATAACATTTTGATGATATGCCCATCCATCCTATTGAAGTGATAACCTCAAAAAAATTATCAGAAGCTCTTTCTTAAAATGGCTGCAAAAGTACGTATCCTAGATAAATGTAAAAATATTATTTTTATAATCAGGAAGATGAAATTCCGCCAAATAAAACACAAGGTAGGCAGCTAGTATCTGACATGCTGAGATGTAACTTCCAATTTTGCACACCTCCATGATCAAGAACAGCTCTAAGTCTTAGATATGGAAATAAAAGGGAGAAATGAGGCTTTAAGGAAGACTATATCTCAGTAAAACCAGTCTCTGAGCACAGATACCACTGGCATTGGGGAGGTTTCTAAGCAAGAACATCTTTTTTTATGTTCTAGAAGGACACATTTGAATTCTGTAAATACCGTTAATTCACTTAGTTTTCTCTGAAACCTCATAGGTGGCTACTGCTTATCTTAAATCATTAGGCCTCAAATTACTTTGAAAATTCATGACCAGTTATTTTTGTGATCATAGAATATCCAGATAGTACTTCTCTGAGTCTCAGTTTCCCCATTTATAAAATGGAGATAATCATGACACTGACTTCATAACATTATTTGAAGTGCAAAATAAAACATGTCAAGTAAAACATAGTGTTTCGCCCAGAGAAGCATAAAATAAAAGATAGCTACAATATGTCATGCACTATCTCATGTTTTATATAATTTTAAGCATGTGTTAAATTCCCTATTGAGTTGTGAACATCTTGAAGGCTGAGACTGTGTTCTGCACAACTTAGTATCCTTTGTAACGCCCATGCTATATCTGGTAAGCACTAGAAAACAGTCAAGGAATATATTTTGAATGAAAATTTGTGTAAAACATCATGTGACTGAACACTTTAGTAAAAAACAGGTTATACAAAATGTCTCCTTTTAATCAGGAAAGTTTTACAGAGTTTTGAACAATCAAAATATGAGTGCCTGGATTACGGATTGATTTGGGACTAAAAGAATTAGGAGGGCATTTCGGTGGGGAGGTCCCTGGGTGATGCCATTGGGCCACCTGAGATCCAGCTCTAGTTAAATGGGGAACTTCTGTCAAGTTTTACCACCTACTAAGTCTTCATGAAAATACATGCACAGGAGGGAGGGGCATACCTCATCAACAAGGGTACCTGCATGATCAATGATTATATACCTGACCCTGAGTTGTACCCCACATCTTTATAATAAATAAATAAACTTAATTTAAAAAATACATACACAATACTGAACTATGAAGACTCTCTTACTCATTCTTTTTACAGTAGGTATTAATACTCCTACCATACAGCTAAGAAAAATGAGACCGAGCAAGTAAAGTAACATGACAGGACATATATGTTGCAAAGTCAACTTTTGAGTTCAGGTCCTTTGACTCCATGTGTTTTTGTTTGCTTGCTTGTTTCCTGTCTTGTGTGCCCTGCCTAAATGTTTAAAGCTGCAGCAGGAAGTTAATGAAGTAATATACCAGTGGTTTGAAAAGTACAAATTCAAAGCATCTATTACCATAATTTATAAAATTTAAATTTACTGTATATCTTTCTAGTAGACCAGATATGTTCTATATCTGTCCTTGCTACTTAACTTACCCAATTCTTTCCTCTTACTCTCCTCATCTCAAGGTGTGGATAGAATGTGTGTGTGTGTGTGTGTGTGTAGTGTGTGAAGGGAGATGGTATGTTAGCAAGTAAAAGCTTTGTGTCAAGAAAGATGAAGGGTAGAGGAACAGTTAAAATCTTTTGGGGTTGAAATCTTTCACAGGCATTCTTTGTGAGATTCAAAAATTCCATGTCTGTGATACTATTCAACTGAAATAATTTGTCTCAAGAAATTTTGGAATTCAAAGCATTCTGCAGGAAATAATCATTATCCCTTAGAACATTTCACATTCTGGCAAAGTAACCATGGTCATTCCTTAAAATGAGTGTGTCTACGAAGTACAGCAATTATGATATAACATTTTTAAAGTATGCAAAGTAGTCTTTCAAAAGTAAACTTAGAGAGTTGAGATAGAGAGAGAGAGAGAGAGACAGATGACAGATATATCTTAATGTTCTTATATGTTTCATTGGTTGTCTTTTCTGCTAATGTTATCTTTATTTATAGTTCTACTGAGTCTTAAATCTACTATTATAATGAGATGAATAGGGTATTTACAACATATCTTATACCAGTGATATTATTTGGACTTGCCTGGAGAGTTTTTCCAAATATCTCACCTAACAGTGCAGCAGTACCAACGAAAACTGTTTTTCAAATGATTTAAATTAAAATCTGATTTATGATAAAAATGTAAATTTTATGTCCTTTAAAAGCTGAAAGACATGAGAAATGCAGATCCAGCATGGCCATTGGAAGAAAGAGGTAGACTTACAGAATTGCTAGTGAAATTTTTCAATAGCTCCTGAGTTGGAGTCAGAAATCCACCCCCCACCCCCCCAGATATTTTCATTCTCCCCAAATCACCACTAGCTTGAGGCTGGATTCAGGACATGGTAGCTCAGTGGTAAGAACGTTGGACAGAGTATCAGGAGATTTAAATTCTCCCTAAAGAGCTACTCCAGTAGAGTAGTAAAAAGAAGACATAAAGGGGAGTATAAAGAAGTCAGAGTACCAGGGCTGAATTATTAGATTACTTGGTTGTTGGGCAACACTCGTGCTCTTATTCTCAAAGCTCTCTTCTTCATCCCCAATTATCATTATATGAAGATTTACGTTTTAAATGTGTTTTAATATATCATGTCTCTTAAATAACTTAGGAATTATCTCAGGTATATCTGTAGAGTTGAGTGTATAATTCATGCCAAAATTGTATGTAGTAGGTTAAATAACAACAACTAACCCATGTTGTCTTAGTACACTTTTAGATACAGAGTCAGTGCTTGATAATCACTTGTTGAGCTTCTCATTTTGTCTACATTTATGTACTGTCTATATACACTAACGCTGTAGCAGATTTAGGAGGTAATAAAATTGTCTCAATATAGACATTCCCAAGGCTGGTTGGTAGAGATTTGAAAGTGCCTCAAATATATATCCCCAAGGAGCTTTTTTTTTTTGTCTCACTCTTTCACCCAAGCAGTAGGGCAGTGGCACCCTCCCAGCCACCACAGCCTCAACATATGGCGCAGACGATCCTACTGCCTCAGTCTTCCAAGTAGCTGGAACTACAGTCACATGCCACCACACCTGGCTAATTTTTTATTTATTGTAGAGATGAGGTCTTGCCAAGTTGCCCAGACTGGTCTTGAACTTGTGGGCTCAGGCAGTCCTCTCACCTTGGCCTCCCAAAGTGCTGGGATTATAGGCGTGAGCCACTGCGCCTGGACCCTAAGGAGCTCTTAAAGACTGTGAGACAACACTTTGATAAGGATAAGAAGAGAGGGCTAGTGTAACTCACACTGGCTAAAGGGGAGTGTGGGTTGTGCTCCTTCTTTCCCACATGAGGATATTTTCAAGGCTAAATGAGGAAGTAGATGTTAATGGCTTAGAGTGTTAAGGATGTTATTTTTTTTTAAAGTTATTTACCAGTTATATGCTCTGTAAGATGGGTCTCTGTGACATTAATAGGATTGCCTTTGGAGTCAATCCAGATTCCAAATGACAAAAACATATACCAAAATCTATCCAGAAAATTACCATGGATCCCTGCTATTTTCAAGGGAAAATGACAGTCCCTTGTACAGAATCAAATTACTTATACAGAATCAGTATCTAGTAGAATTCAAATAACATTTTACAGCTCTTGATGTTTTCTTACTTTGCCTTAGAATTGTTTCCTAATATACAATTATTCTCATTTAGTTTTAGATATTGAGTTGTTAAAATTTTTTTGTTTTTGCACATAGAGTCATAGCAGCAAAATGGCTCATGACAGCCCAGGAAGCATTGAAAACAATGTATTAATTAAATGATAGTTCATTTTAAAATGTATGCTATCAGTTAGAACCTCACATTGTATTTTGCACTCACAGAAAAACTGGTCCTCCACTGGACAGTATAAAGTCACACCTCAGACATTTTTTGGTTCTTCAGGACAGAGCTGTCAGCCCAGCTGACCCTCACAGCATCATGTGTAAGAGTCACAGCCTGTACACCTACTGGTGGGAGCATGAGGGTGGAGATATCTGTGACTAAGGTGGGGAAATCATCAAGCAAAGGATAATAATCAACTGGGTCAGCCGGGCTCCGTGGCTCAGCCTGTAATTCCGTGCCTTGAGAGGCCAAGGTGAGTGGATTGCCTGAGCCCGCGGGTTCGAGACCCGCCTGGACAACTTGGCAAGACCTCATCTCTACAATAAATCAAAAAATTAGCCGGGCATGGTAGCGCGTGCCTGTAGTTCCAGCTACCTGGAAGGCTGAGGCGGAAGGATCGCTGGAGCCCAGCAGGTCGAGGCTGCGGTGGCCAGGAGTGGTCACTGCACTCCAGTCTGGGCGACGGAGTGAAACTCCAACTCAAAAAAAAAAAATCAACTGGGTCAGTGGGATTTGGGTTTAAAGATCCACCAAATGAGACAAACAAATAAATATGAAAATAAAAGCATTAAAGATAAATATTAGTGATAACATATCGCAATGAATGAAATGCATGGCCATAATGATGAGAGGGGACATGAAAAGAACAGGAAAAAATGCAACTAATGCAATCAGAAAATGCATTAGCAGTATTGCTTTATTACAAAATAAATGAATATTTTGTTTAATTTATTAATTTTCTTATGTAAAGGACAATAAGTAATTTTTTAGAAAAAAAAATGGATTAAGGTTTGCTGATGTAACCAAATGACAAAACAGAGGGAGGCTGGTAACAGTCACATCATTGGAGAACAATTAATAATTTATTGCTGACATGACCAACAATGAGAAATAAAAGGCTTTACAGCAATAATGTAACTCTTCATGCACTTGGCCACGTAAAATTTTCAACACCTCTAATACTGATATTTCCAGTGTGATATGAGGCTCCAAGCTCATCAACCTCTATGAAGACATGTCTGTAGAAAGCTCCATAGCTTGAGGCATTCGTTGCCTGTGGTATATTTTGTATTTACTCTATGCTGGTCCTTTTTCAAGACTGCTCATAGGAGCACTCTGCAGAAGCTTAGAGACAGAGGACATCTTCTGCATGACACTAATACATGTAATGGTAGGGTTTCTCACAGAACCTTTACCTCAGATTCCATTTACTTGTCCTTTGTTCTCCATGACATGTGGAAACACAGTAAAATAATTTCAATTCCAAAAAAAAGTGTATTCTTGTTCTGTGTTAAAGGCTGGATCTATGCATTCCTCTCTGACCTCTTAACTGGCTTTTCTCCAATAGGAGAATTTCTCACACAGCTTCCAACTTTTGGAATTATTGCATTTTTCAGACCCATGAGGATTCAAATCATATCAGGAAAAAAATTGTCTTATTGATCACAGGTGTGTTAAAAACCACGCTGGGAAAGCCACATGCTGAGAATTAAAGAATGACAGCAAATTCTAAGGAAAGAGAAGCTGATAATACTGCAAACAACTCCTTCTGAGTAACTTACCTTCAGTTTATTTGAACTGTACACCTTTATGAGTTTTTATTTGAAAGCTAATTTTTATTTGCCACTTCAGTGGTCCTTTCTTGTGGATTTTAGTTTTGGTAAGAGAAGAGTTTTAAAAGATTGTTAATAGTATAATTTCATGTGGCCTGATCACAAGTTCAAAGATACCATAGAATGAGCAGCTCCTTGATACTTTTTACTGCAGACAGGAAAGGGATGGTTTACTAAGTGAAAATTACAGGACACACCAGCATGGCCTGCTATCTCTCAAAGAACCTTGCTATCTTGCTACTAGCCAAGGAACAAAATAAGAGAAAGCAAAACTCCCAGAGACCCATTTATCACATTATCTCTTACTTTTTATTCTAGACTTCAAATTTACTCATCTCCCTGTGTTTGGAGATAACGTGTTTGATAGTAACTATTCTCTGGAGTAACTATTTTCTCCTTTGGAGGAGTCAGGAACCCCTTTGATAATACAATGAGTGATATATAATGTTTCCATAGATAAATGTCTATGGGATAAATGTGCCTAAATTTTGGCATCCTACATTAGACAGACCTTAGACCTTGAAAGCAATGGCCAATTATTACAGGAGACTAGAATAATAACTTTGCTTCACAAAAAAACCTTGAAATCAATAAAGCAATGGTATGTTCTGGAAACTATCACATGACAACTGTAAATTTATAGAACAATGTATTCTCAAGATAGTCTATGAATGAAGCTGTACATTTGGAAAACATAAATGTGGGCAGTAGCAGAAGACACAGGATCACATTATTCACTTTATAAATGCTTTTGCTTTTCAAACTCCAGAAACATCTCATTTCCTCTGGTGTCTACTATTAAATTTGGTGCTTGTTGGCTCAGATCCTTCATTCTCATTAAGGTAAAAATAGCTGATAAGTTCAATGAAGTCTGAGGGATGTGGGTTTCTGGAAGGGGCATGTTCAAAGTATTAATCAGAGATGGAACACTGGGTTTTATTTGGAGACATCAGACATAAGTCTATGGAAGAGGGTGGGCAATATCCAGCTGACTTCTTGTGACTCTAAACTGTCTCCAAAGGTGTTACTGATTTTATTTTGGAAAAAGCTCAGCCTTGCTTTAAAAAAAAAATAGCCTCCATAAATGACCTGGATCTCATCATCTTACCCATTCCTCTCTTTCTTGAAGCTTTTTGCTTTTATGCGTTGCCTTTACCATCTAACTCAAATAAGAATTACAAAAGATGATGAGCCCTTGAATCAGCTACTCCCTTGAATATCCTAAGTCCCAGGCATTGTTGGGGTGACCTATAGGCCCAGGTCAGGAAGTCACCCAGCCGAGTTCATACCACCCCAAGAGACCAGTTCTTCCTTGTTATCTTAACCTGAGGGACCCTGTGCAGAGAAGCAAGTGTCCACTTGGGCATTTGGCAACATTTGTGCAGGACTTTCTTGCCTAAATGCCGCTGATTTGTGACAAGCTGCTCAGAAGAAGGAAGAGTGGCATTAGGGCATCAAAACTATGAAGCTCCTGGGAGGAAAGAAAATGAGAGATTTGTATTGAAATCCTCCCATTTAATTTATTGTATTTATTGTATTTATTGTATTGAAATCCTCCCATTTAATTTTGAAAACCAAAGAAATTAAAAATTACATGCATATGTGTGCATATACACACACACATATATAAGGTTCAGAAGATGACTATAGACATGCATTTTGGTGTCTTTCTTTGTATTTTATTTGGTTTTGCTTTCTTTTTTCTTTTTTCACCATAACTCAAACACTAACTGCCTTGTCACAGAAGGATTACCAATTTCAGCTTACTGTGATAGACCTGGTAGCAGCACTTTCATAAAGAGGAATTCCTTCTCCTGCATTGTAAAAAGCTTTTAGGGAGATTACATAATGGGAACTTGATCCTGAAGAAAAAACAGAAACGGTATTAACATGTTGATTTATTTAGTGTACTAAAATACTCAGAGTAAAAATTTTTCTGAAAATAAATTTAATATAATTTATTAAACAAGTTGTTTAAAAATAAGTGAGTTGGAGTCTGGACATAAAGTGGCAGTGAGTGGAGGCAACAGAGATTTTTGATCCTCCACAATCCCCCTATGTAAAGCAACAGAACCACTAGACAGGTAATCAAAAGCATTTGGACATTGACTGCAACCGGCTGATGAGATGTGCCCTCAAACCCTAAAGTATATGTGTGTGCAGACAATCAATAGCCTCGTGATCTGCTTGTGGGAGGGAAGTGTCAAACTTGAAAATGGGATGATTCTAAAATAGCTATCAGGTAATGCTAGAAAGTACAGCAGATAAGTTTGAGAACAGCAAGTTTAAACACTCAGAACTGACCTGTAAAGTTATCTCCAGGACAGGGCTCAAACTGGGGACAAACAACTGAAACTAGGTGTGAAATCTGAGCAAGACTTAAGAAATTTAAATGAAGGAGAAAGTTCAGATAAAGGTAGGAGAGGTGAATAACCATGAAAACTCAGAAAGCAATCTGCCATAGTTTATAGTCTGTACTAAGGATTGGCAAGCTTTTCTATAACAGGCCTAGATAGTAAATATTTTAGCATTGAACGTCATGTTGTTTGTCACATATTTATGCTTATTTGTTTGCTTATAACTCCTCAAAAATGTAAAAAACCATTCTTAGCTTAGGGGCCCATAAAAAAACAGGACTTGGGCCAGATTTCACCTATAGCCTACATATTGCTAAACCCTAGTCTAATAAAGACAAAAGGAAGGTATCTCTGTGTATTTAGAAGAGATATTTGAACTTCTGGAACTGCTGAAAAATAAGTCACATAAATGTGAGCGACAAAAATGTATTGAGGTAAAGTTCCTTACAAATTACCATAAGAAAAATAAAAGAAGAGAATATGATTTCTATAGATGAGTACAAAAAAAGGATTTTAAAAAGTAGAAAAATTTTTCAAAAGTACCCAAGAAAAATACATCAAAACTGCAACTTACCATTTCAAAATGAACTAAACAACATTAAGAAAATAAGGAGGAGAGGCAAGATGCGATGGAACAGGTCAGAGTGTGATAGTCACTGCAAAAGCAAGTGTCCATAAAGACTCTCTGTGTGACTGGGTGAGTGCTGGTGAGTGAATGAAAGTTTGTCTGAGGGGAGTCTCAGGTTCATGTACACGGGGCTTTCCTCTGGAGGAGACAGCAACCCAGCACCACTCTGAGATTGGAGCCTCCAGCATGCAGGATTGTCTGTCATTCTCAAGGCTCTCTTTAGAGGAGGCAGCAGAGAACAGCTGCTCCTTACCATCTGGCATCACCTGTGGCAGGGTGCAAAAAGCTAGAATAGAGTCCTGCCACCAAAAAGATGTCAACCAGTGCCATCTTTTCTATCTTGGGATCAGGCAGAGACTGCATTGCCCTGCCCAGCTCTTTTCAGCCTCCAAACTGGGACACAGAGGTTATCCCCTCATTGAACTCAATGAGAAAGATACTCCTCCCCCATGCTATACCAAGTACAGACATGTCAGATCTGAGTGGAAGACTTGACAGCAGTGGCAGCAGCAGAAGAGTTGGGTAAGTCTGGATCTGAACCAACCTCCTCCCACAGTAGTCCATGGGGTATCTCACCCACACTGAGAGCAACCCTATCAGCCTGCAGTAAGAGCGAAGGGGATGGGCTGGAGACAAGAGCCATTACTTAACACAGTGGCAGCAGCCAAAAGGGACCTAGAGTTACAGAAACTGCCACAGTTTTGTTTGTTTTCATTTTTTTTCTTCTCTTTCTGTTTCTGTTAACATTGTCATACTTCCTTTGTTTCTGCTATTTTAACATATTTTTAAAAGATTTTCTATTAGTTTATGAATATTTTTGAGGATGGGTACATAAAAAGGGGGTTTTGTTTGTTTGTATGGTAGTCTTTTTGTTTTGTTTTGCTTCTGCCTTTGTTTGTTTCTTTGCTTATTCATTAGTTGGTACATCTGTCTGTTTTCCCTCTTCTTCTTCTCTCTCTCCACCTTCCTTTCACCTTGCTCCTTCGTTTTTCCATTCTTTTCTTTGTTCTTATCTCATTTTGCTTTCAAGGGGCAAACAGACACCTCCACTGCATGGACAGATTGTAAGGCAGTGAGAAGTGGGTTTCAGGGGACCCACACACATGCCAGTGGATACTGGGATCTGCAGATAACTTCTGAATCACAGCTCCCCCCTTAATTAAATCTCAAAACTGCAAAAATCACAACCTCCCAACACCAATTCAGCTTTAAAATTGAACAAAGTCAGAGGATCTATATAAGGAAGAATAGGATACTGGGCAAACAAAAGTAAAAACTATCCCCCCATCACTGAACACCAGAATTAAGAAGAGGTTAAAAAGGCGGGAGGAAATCCTACACAAATGAAGAAAAAACAAAGGAAGAATATGGATCTCATACAGACACCTGGGAGGACAGCAACTGAGAATACAGACTTCAGAACTTAACCAATGAAGAGCCCCTAGAATGACTGGTCTCAAACCACAAACCCAGATATCAAGATATTAATAGAGAGAATAAATAGAAATGAGGAGAGACAATAGGAAAGAATGAAAGAGTTGATAACTGAGATAACAGTATTGAAGAATACAGTGAATGAAATAAATAACAAGCTGATAAGTATGGAAAGCAGAATTAACCAAGCAGAAGAAAGAATCTCAGAGCTTGAAGACCAAAATATGGAACTAACACAAACTGTTAAAAACATAGAAAAGAATCTTAAAAAGACAGAACAAAGCCTCCAAAAGATGAGTGATTACATCAAGAGGCCAAACCTAAGATTAATTGGAATCTCTGAAGCAGATAGTGAGACAGAGACCAGCCTGGAGCAAACATTCTGTGAAATTATCCAAGAAAACTTACCTCATCTCATCAGAGACTTGACCATTCAAACATAAGAGATTCAGAGAACTCCTGCAAGACAACAAATGAGAAGACCAACTCCTAGACACACAGTAATTCACCTACACAAAGTAGGGATAAAAGAAAAAATCCTAAAGACAGCAAGAGAGAAAGGTCAGACTACCCACTGGGGAAGACTGATTAGAATAGCAGCAGACAACCCTACAGAAACACTTCAGAATAGGAGAGATTGGAGTCCAATCTTCAAAGTTCTCCAAGATAAACAATTTTAACCAAGAATTACTTACCCAGCTAAGCTAAGTTTCATCAGTGATGGAGAATTAAAATCCTTCCCAGACATTCAATCCCTAAGAGTTTACACCACCTCCAGACCAGCTCTACAAGAAAAACTTAAATTATTAAACACAGAAGAAAGAAAAAAGAATGACCACAGTCTTCCCAAAAATGCGGGAAAAAGATTGAAAACACACATAAATCAACCCCAAAATCAAAAGAAAGACAACAAACAAATAAACAGCAGCAGCAACAGCAAACTCTATAAGAACCTCATTACAGGAATAAACTCACATCCCAATAATTAGCCTGAATTAGTCTGAAAGGACATAGAATGGCAAATTGTATAAAATATCATGATGCAACAAAATGTTGTCTTCAAGAGACTCATCTTACTGGAAAGAACACTCACAGACTCAAAGTAGGAGGATAGAAAACAAATTTTCAGGCAAACAGAACACAAAAGAAAGCAGGAGTTGTGATCTTAATATCAGAAAAAATACCTTTCAAGCTATCAAAAATTTAAAAGGTCACTACATAATGACAAAAGGTTCAATCCATAAACAAGAAATACCCATCCTAATCATATATGCATCCAACATAGGAGCACCAACTTTCATAAAGCAGCTTCTAGGTAAACCAGAAAAAGATATTGACTCTAACACTATCATAACTGGGGACTTAAATATCCCACTAACAACCCTAGACAGATCAATAAGACAAAAAATCAGCAAGGGATCTGGAACTTCAATGTGATGCTTGACCAAATGAACTTAATTTATATCTACAGAACACTCTCCCCAACAACCATGGAATATACATTCTACTCATCACCACATGGAACATACTCTAAAACTGACCACATCCTCAGCTATAAATCAAGTATAAACAAATTTCATAAAATTGAAATATTGCCATGCATCTTTCAGGCCTCAATGGAATAAAAGTAAATATCAACACCAACAAAATTCCCCCAAAACACGCAAAGATATGGACACTAAACAGCATGATGCTGAACAATTCCTGAGTCAACAAAGAATCAAAACAGAAATTAAAAGATACCTGGAAACAAATGAATACAAAGAAACATCATACTAAAATCACTGGGATGCCATAAAAGCAGTTCTAAGAGGAGAACTCATATCTCTACAAACACACATGAAGAAAATGAAAAGATCATAAGTTAACAGCCTAACAAATCACCTAAGGAAGCTGGAAAAGAAAGACCACCAAAGCCCTGACTTTAGCAGAAGAGTCCAGATCACTAACATAAAAGCCCAAATTCAGACATAGAAGGCAAAAATATAATACAAAAAAATCAATGAAACAAAAAGCTAGTTCTTTGATAGGATAAACAAGATTAATGGACCCCCAGGCTAACAGGCCAAGAAAAAGATAAACACAATCAGAAATGCAAAAGATCTAATCACAACTGACCCCAAAGAAATACAAAAGATTATCAGTGATTGCAGTGTACATTTGTATGGAAACAAACTTGAAAACCTAAATAAATGAAGGACTTTCTGACATCACACAACCTTCTCAGGTTGAAACAAGAAATCAAGATCCTAAATAGATCAATAACTACCCAGGAAATCCACCATGTTATATTTTTAAAAACCCACAAAAAAAAAACCCTGGACCAGATGGCCTTCCAGCAGAATTCTGCAAAATATACAAGGAAGAGCTAATACTAATCATACTGAAAGTATTCCAGGCAATCAAGAAAGAGGAACTCTTCTCGAGTCGTTTTATGAAGCTAACAGCACATTGATGCCCAAACCAGGTAAAGATCCAACAAAGAAAGAGAACTACAGGCCAATATCCTTGCTGAACATAGATGTTAAAATTCTCAACAAGATTCTAGCAAACCAGATCCAACAGCACATTTCAAAATTCATCCACCATGACCAAGTAAGCTTCATCTCCAGGATGCAGGACTGGTTCAATATCTGCAAGACCATAAATGTAATTAAATACACCAACAGATGTAAAAACAAAAACCACAGGATTATATCATTAGATGCAGAAAAATATTTTGATAAAACCCAGCACCCCTTCCAAAAACTCTCAAACTTTTAGGCATAGGTAGAACACACCTTAAAAAGTAAGAGCCATCTATAAGAAACCCACAGTCAACATACTGCTAAATAGACAGAAATTGGAACCATTTCCCCTGAAAACTGGAAAAAGACAAGGATGCTCACTCTCAAACATCCTGTTCAACATAGTATTGGAAGTACTAGCTAGAGCAATCTGATAAGGAAATCAAGGGTATACAAAGAGGAAAAGAGGAAGTTAAATTGTCACTCTTTGCAGACAACATGATTCTATACCTGGAAAACCCAAGACAATCTGCCAAAAACCTCCTTGCACTAACAAAGGACTTTGACAAAGGCTCAGGGTACAAGGTAAATGTGCAAAAGACAGTCTATACATCAACAAAAAACAAACAGCACAATCACATTCACAATAACAATAAAAAATAAAATACCTCAGCATTTTCCTAACCAGAGACATGAAAGACCTTTTTTTAAAAAAGTACAAAAACGCTGAAAGAAACCAAAGATGACAAAACAAATGGAAAAATATTCCATGTTCATGAATAGGAAGAATCAACATTGTTAAGGTGTCCATCCTACCAAAGGCAATCTACAGATTTAAAGCAATGTCCATTAAATTACCAGCAGCATTCTTCTCAGACCTGGAAATGACAATACAAGAATTCATATAGAAACATAAATGACCAGGAATAGCCAAAACAATCCTCAGCAAAAAAACAAAACATACAAAAATCAAAGTGGGAGGTTTCACACTCCCAGACTTTAAACTTTATAAAGTTATTATAAAGCTACAATAATCAAGACAGCCTGGTATTGGTACAAGAGCAGGCATATAGACCAATGAAAGAGGATTGAGATTTCGGAAGCAAAATCTCAATTTCTTAACCAGTTCATCTTTGACAAAGCCTCCACTATTAGCCACTGAGGAGAGGAGAACCTACTCAGTAAGTGATGCTGGGAAAACTTGCTGACCCCATGCAGAAGTTAAAACAAGACCCCTATTTATCACCATACACAAAAATCAACTCCAAATGGATTAAAGACCTAAATATCAAACCTCAAACTATAAGAACCTTAGAGAATGCAGGAGACACTCTTATGGAAATTGGAACTGGCAACCAATTCCTGACCAAAACCCCAAGTGCCCATGCCATAAGAGATAAGATAGATAAGTGGGACCTCATCAAACTGACAAGCTTCTCCAAAGCCAAAGAAACTATCAAGAGGGCTGAGAAACAGCCCACAGACTGGAGGAAAATATTTGCAGCTATATATCTGACAAAGGCCTAACATCTAGGATCTACAAAGTACTCAAATGTGCTGAAAAGAAATAAAACAAGCAGACCTATTACAAAATGCACAAAGATATGAATAGGTACTTCTCAAAAGAAAACATAGGAGCAGTCAACAGATACATGAAAAAAATGTTCAACCTCACTAGTAGTCATCAAAGAAATTCAAATTAAAACCCCACTGAGATACCACCTAACTACAGTCAGGATGGTCATCATCAATAACTCAAAAGACAACAGATGCTAGAGAAGATGTGGGGGAAAGAGAACACTTCTACACAGTTGGTGGAAGTGTAAACTCATACAGCCTCTGTGGAAAACAGTGTGACAATTCCTAAAAGATCTAAAAATTGACCTTCCATATGACCCATGGTTCCCTTACTGGGAATATACCCATAAGAACTCAAATCACTCTATGAAAAAGATACCCACACACACATGTTTACTGCAGCATTATTCACAATAGCAAGAACATGCAGCCGGGCTCGGTGGCTCAGCCTGTAATCCCGCGCCTTCGGAGGCTGAGGTGAGTGGATTGCCTGAGCCCGCGGGTTTGAGACCCGCCTGGGCAGGCGAAACCTCATCTCTACAATAAATCAAAAAAAATTAGCCGGGCGTGGTAGTGCACGCCTGTAGTTCCAGCTACTCGGAAGGCTGAGGCAGAAGGATCGCCGGAGCCCAGCAAGTCGAGGCTGTGGTGGCCGGAAGCAGCCACTGCACTCCAGTCTGGGCGATGGAGTGAGACGCCAACTCAAAAAAAAAAAAAAAAGAACATGCAACCAACCATGCTGCCCATCGCAAAAGTACTAGATTTAAAAAATGTGATACATATACATGATGGAATATTATGCAATCATAAAAAAAGGACAAAATTATGAACTTAGCAGCAACTTGATGGACTTAGAGGCTATAATACTGAATGATCTACCACAGAAACAAAGAACTGAGTACCACATGTTCTCACTCATAAGCAGACCTTAAGCAATTATCATAATACTATAAGAAGGGTGTTGGCAGTAGTAGGAAACTGCCGGGGGGGGCACACTTTATCAGCAAAGGTACCTACATAATGAATATTTGTATACCTAACCCTGAATTGTATCCCACATCTTTAAAATAAAAAATTTTAACAAAAAAGAAAATGATGCCAAATGTGAAAGAGTAACATAAATCAGAGAATTCAGAAATAAGATGACATAACCAAAGAAATAATTATATGTAAATAAAAATATAATTGTATTAATGATTGGTAACTATGTGAACAAATATACCGAAGTAAAAACATAAAGAAATTAAGAAGAATAAAAAAAGCTTTCCAGAGAAAGTGACAAATACTAAATTTAGAGAAGGAAGATCTAACATACAGATAATAGGAGTCATTGAGAAGGAAAAATTAAAGGAAAAAATAGATAAATACTAAAAAAATGTAATTCAAGAAATTTTTGCTGAGAAAATAATCTTTAAGGAGCCGGGACAAAAATAATATATGATTTATATGGGAAAAATTAGGTTGTTAACAGACATTTTTACCACAACAAATCCATGCTCGGTTGTTTTGGGCACACACTTCACATTGCTCACATACCATCCAGGCTATGCTGGAGAGACAAGGAACCTCAGAATGTCAGCCTAACATGATTTCAAGAGCTGTCTGGCCCATATGGATCTCCTGATGTAAGTTCTTGACAAAGGTTGGGTCCAAAGCTACAGGTCAACAACTCGCTCACCCTTAAATTTCCACCATCCACCTGGAAGATAGTCCCCATCTTCCATTTTGATCCACTTCTGCTTTGTGCTGTGAATAATTAGGGTCCCATTCTGCCAACAAACTTGGGAAAAATGCTGCAGCAAAAGCTGCCGCTTTCACTGTTTCCTAGGAGGCTGAAAGCTTTGTCTCCTGGTCTGCCTTTCGGTTTCTCTGAGCAACTCTTGAGTCTACCCTCTGGTGTCCCCTGTAATGCATAACTGCTACTTTCCTAGGGCATCCAACAGTTCAAGAATTTCTCTACCATATTTTATGTCTTTGCCTTCTTAGTTGATCAGGCCCTTTTCCTTATATAGAGCTCCACATGCATGGAGGGTAGTAAAGGCATACTTCGAGTCAGTGTCTTAGATATGTTAGGGAACCCCAGACTGGGTACACTAACAAGGGCTTGCTTGATTTCCTCAAAGGTCTTTTGTTGCACTTTGTTCCCATAACATACGTTCTCGTTCTACCCCTTTTGTGGTCTCATAGAGGGGTTTTGCCAGTATTGCATCACTGGGACTGTAGAAAGGGGCAGCAAGTTTGGCTACCCATGGCTCCCACAATAGTGGCTTGTCTGGGTGAGAGGGGGCCCGCCAGTTGGGTTCTACAGAATGCTCTGCCCCAGTATCTACCATGAAGTCAAGGAGCTGACCCCCTACAGTCATTCAGACCATAGACTCCCAGGGGCCTAGCAAAATGAAGCCCGGTCTGTCTTAGTCTTCCCCATAATTCTCCATGTGGCTAGGCCAACAGAATTACTCTCGGGGACCACATATGGTTGGGGTGCAGGCCAGTATTATCTTTGAACCACCTGATCTCTTCCTCTTCCCTGGGGAGCATGATGAAAATCTTCCAGCTCCAGACATTCATTTCTCCAGTGTCCTTCTCGGAAACAGTGCACACACTAGTTTCACCCTAATCTCATCACCAGGCAGGGTGGCCTGTTTCGCTGACCTCTCTGCTATCTTCAACCTCATTCTGACATGGTAGCTCCCCAGATATGTTGCTCTGCCAAGGCAGTGGAAAGCAGGTCTACTTTCTCATTTTTCAGTTGGCTTTCACCAGTTAACAAACACCTTTGTCGCAACCTCTATCAGCTAGCTAGCATTCATCCCAGCTTTCTATGTAGAAAAACTTGTCAGAGTGGTCTGGATCCCCCACAATAACCCTAAACACCTATTAACTCGTTATTTGTTTAGTGATCCCTTAGAGGGCCAGCCCATCCCAAACAACAGTCAATCTATTTCATAGAGTGTCTGAAGCCTTTTGGGAATCAACTTAATACCATAATTCCCTGAATATCACTTTTGGAAATTCTTTACCATGCACTGTAAGGAGGTAAGCTTGCTCTGTTTGCCACTCATTTCCACCCACTAAAAGATGACAATCAGACACAAGACAGGGAATAATGGCAAGGGAAAAAGGATGGACACATGCTTCATCTGTCTCCAGCCATACCCCTCGTGGGGGTATTTCAGGTGCCTTCTGGCAATGGGTGATTCAGTATAAACCCACGACCAGGTTTCAATTTAGGTCAGTCTAGCCAGTAGCTGGAACCACAGGCACACGCCACCATGCCTGGCTAGTTCCTGAACCTACTCCTGCCATATGAAGCATACCACCAGAACCAAACCAGGACTACTGCACTCACTTCACCACCAGGTGAAGTCTCTTTCTCATTTGCTCACATTCACATGTCTCCAACCTGTCACCCAGAGCCTTAGAGCTATGGTTTCAACTCTCTGTGGGACTACCTGGGCAACTCTGGAAGGTGATCAGGTTCCCTTTCGGCCTCTTAGGGGCAGGTCTACCAAATTGAACCCAATCTGATGGGTGGCACTCCCCTGACTGGTTCCTGGGCCTCACCGGGTTCCGTTGTGCTCCTGTGATGTTAGCTTCATAAAATGATTTGGGAAGCATTCTATCTTTCTCAATTGCCTGGAGTACTTTTAACAAGATTGGTATTAGCTACTCCTTGTATGTTTTGTAGAATTCTGCTGTAAATTCACCTGGTCCAGGGATTTTGTGTGTGTGTGTGTGTGTGTGTGTGTGTGTGTGTGTAGGTAGGTAGGTAGGTAGGTAGGTAGGTAGGTAGGTAAGTAGTTTTCTTATAACAGAGTCAATTTCCTGGGTTGTTATTGATCTATTTAGAGTCTCAATTTCTTCTTTTTTCAATCTTGAGAGGTTGTGTGATGTCAGAAAATCCTCCATTTCATTTAGGTTACTGAGTTTGTTTCTTACCCCAGCACACCTGGAGACCTAGTCCCCTATGGATCAAATGGTCCACTGGTATCTCTTCCAGTGTCCTGGAAATCATACCCTAGCAACAAGGGAGGTGGAAACACCATCTCTGCCTCTCAATTCCTGGCCAACGCACCAGAAATGCAGCAGGAATCTTCCACAGAGAGACAGGACATTGAGGCTTCTTTTCCAGGAAGCAGTGTTTATTCTGACGGGCACGGGCTCAGAAGATTTGCATCCAAAGGCTGAGCCCTGAAGGCAGAGGGGGACATTGCCTTATATACTTTTTCTTTACATTGTAACCCCTTTATTTCCCTTATAAGTTTACAGTTTAGCATTATTCATTGATTGACTGGTTAGCTTAAGGCTGCAGTTAGCATTACATGTTACACATTGATTGGTTTTGCATAATCATTTCATTTGCATATCCTATTTGCTGATTGACTTACAAGATCACTATGCTGATTGGATTCCACCAAAAGTTTGAACATGTAGCCCACCAAAGAGAAACGTCCATGAAAAGAGTAGCACAAAGAACCAGGAAATAACTTACTTTCCATTTTTCTGCTTTTTCAGAAGAGCCTCTCCCTCAATATGATGTAATATAGAAAAGGTTAAATAAAGTCTTGTGTTCCTAAAATTGAAAAAATAAGTTTAAGCTCAAAAAATACTTTTATCTTTTTTCTAGCTCTGTCCATTAAAAAATCTAGAAACATGAAATTAATAGCAACAAGCATCCCTAGATGCAGACTGCAGTTTTGGGGGGAAAAAATCCTACTACAAGAAACAAGGGCTTCTTGCAGAACTGGTTGATTCTCTTAGTCTGAAGGAGAAAACATAGCAATTGAATCTGAAACATCTTGACGTACTAGACAGAGAGAAAGAAACCAAAGACTAATAGAATCATGTCAGTTGGATTCAGGAGACAGTTTGAAGAGTCACCCAGAGAACAAAGATGAGGATAACCTGAACATTAAAAAAAGGTGAGTTGTAATGTACTGAAGTCCATCAAATATAGATGAATGCCTAAATTCATAAAAAGATTTTAAAGAATTGTAACACTGGTCACTTTTGAGGTTGTGAATTCATTATAATTCTAGCTAACAAATAAAAACCAAATAATACAATGGACATAGTACTATTTTATAGCCCCAATGAATACATGAATCTAAGCATTAATAATTGCTGAGATAAAATCAAGACAACTAGACTTTACAGTCTTGCCAAAGAGATCAAATCCACTTAGTCTGATCAAGCTTCTGGATCTAATTGCCAGTTTGTAGAAAATAGGGCAAAGAAACATGCTTTGGAAGTGTGATACCTCCTGCTTGGTTTCTTTTGCTAAGGATTGTTTTAGCTATTCATGATTTTTTATATTTACATATGAATTTCTGTATTGTCATTTCCAGGTCTTAGAAGACTGATATTGGTAACTTAATGGGTATTACATTAAATCTGTAGATTAACTTTGGTAGGATGGACATCCTAACAATGTTAATTCTTCCAATCCATGAGCATGGAGTATTTTTTCATTTATTTGTATCTTCTTGGATTTCTTTGAGCAGTGTCTTATAGCTTTCATTGTAAAGGTCTTTCACTTCTCTGGTTAGGAAGATGCCAAGGTATTTCATTTTGTGTGTATGTGGCCATTGTGAATGGGATTGTGCTTTTTATCTGGTTCTCTGCCTGTTTGTTGTTGGTGTATAAAAATAAGATTGTCTTTCGTATTTTTATTTTGTACCCTGAGACATTGCCAAAGTCCTTTATTAGTACAAGGAGATTTTTGACAGATTCTCTTGGGTTTTCAAGGCATAGAATCATATCATCAGCAAAGAGGGATAACTTCCTCTTTTCATATTTGAATACCCCTGATTTCCTTCTCTTGTCTGATTGCTCTAGCTAAGACTTGCAACACTTTCTTGAACTGGAGGGGTGAGTGTGGGCAGCCCTGTCTTGTACTGGTTTTCAGGGGAAATGCTTCCAATTTCTGTCCACTTAGCAATATGTTGGCTGTGGGTTTCTTATAGCTGGATCTTACTATTTTGAAGCATGTTCCCTCTATGCCTAGGTGCTCAAGAGTTTTTATCAAGAAGAGATGCAGGATTTTACCAAAAGCTTTTTCCACATCTAATGATATGATCATGTGGTTCTTGATTTTACATCTGGTGATAACATTTAATTACATTTATGGTCTTGTGGCTATTGAACCAGCCCTGCATCCTGGGGACGAAGCCTACTTGGTCATGATGGATGATTTTTGAGATGTGCTGTTGAAACCGATTTGCTAGAATCTTGTTGAGTATTTTTGCATCTATATTCATTAGGGCTATTGGCCTGTAGTTCTCTTTCTTAGTTGGATATTTACCTGATTTGGGCATCAGTATGATGTTAGCTTCATAAAATGATTTGGGGAGCATTCTATCTTTCTCAATTGCCTGAAGTACTTTTAACAAGATTGGTATTAGCTACTCCTTATATGTTTTGTAGAATTCTGCTGTAAATCCACCTGGTCCAGGGATCGTGTGTGTGTGTGTGTGTGTGTGTGTGTGTGTGTGTTTGTGCGCGTGTGTATAGGTAGGTAGTTTTCTTATGACAGAGTCAATTTCCTGGGTTGTTATTGATCTATTTAGAGTCTCAAGTTCTTCTTTTTTCAATCTTGAGAGATTGTGTTATGTCAGAAAATCCTCCATTTCATTTAGGTTATAGAGTTTGTTTCCATACAGGTGTGCATAATAGAGTTTAACCTCTACCATAAGGCTACAATAATCAAAACTGCCTGGTATTGGTACAGGAACAGGCAAATAGACCAATGAAACAGGATTGAGATTCTGGAAGCAAAATTTCAATTTCTCATCTTTGACAGCCTCCAACAACAGCCAATTGGAGAGGAGAACCTATTCAGTAAATGGTGCTGGGAAAACTGACTGACCACATGCAGAAGAATGAAAAAGTACCCCTACCCATCACCCTACACATAAACCAACTCTAAATGGATCAAAGAATGAAACATACAACCTCAAACCATAAGCATACTAGAAAACACAGGAGACACCCTTATGGAAATTGGAATAGGCAACTAATTCCTGATCAAAACCCCAGTTTCACATGATATAAGAGATAAGGTAGACAAGTGGGACCTAATAAAACTGAAAACTTCTGCAACGCAAAAAAAAAGCTATCAAGAGAGTGGGGATACAGTCCACAGAATGGAAAAAAATACTTGCCAACTTTATATCTGACAAAGGCCTAACAGCCAGGATTTATAAGGAAATCAGACATGCTGAAAGAAAAAAAAAACTCCAAACAACCCTATTAAAAAGTGGGCAAAAGATATGAATAGACACCTCTAAAAAGAAAACATATGAACAGTCAACAGATATAAGAAAAAATTCTCAGACTGACTAATCATCAAAGAAATGCAAATCAAAACCACACTGAGATGTCACCTAACTCCAGTCAGGATGGCCATCAACAATAAGTCAAAAAACAACAGATTCTGAAGAGGATGTGGGGAAAATAGAAAGCTTCTACACTGTTGGTGGGAGTGTACACTAGTACAACCTCTGTGGAAAACAATGTGGTGATTCCTAGAAGATCTAAAAATCAACCTTCCATATGACCCAGCAATCCCCCTTCTGGGAGTACACCTGAAGAAACTCAAATTACTCTATAAAAAAGATACCTGCACAGGCATGCTTATCGCAGCATAATTCACAATAGCAAAAACATGGAAGCAACACTGCTGCCCATCGAAAGTGGACTGGATAAAAAAAAATTAGTACATATACATGATGGAATATTACGCAGCCTTTAAAAAAGGCCAAAATTATGGACTTTTAGCAACTTGGATGGATTTAGAGTTTATAATACTTAGTGATCTATCACAGAAACAAAGATCTGAGTACCAAATGTACTCACTCATAAGTGGACACTGAACATTTATCATAACACTATAAGAAAGGGAATAGAAGTAGTGGGTCACTGCCAGAGGAAGGGGGCACATAACATCAATAAAGGTACCAATCTCAAACCAAGTGAAGTGGGGACCACTTATGCACCTAACCCTCAATTGTACCCCACATCTTTAAAATAAATATATATATATAAGTAAACAATGTGAAAAAAGCAAAGAAACATGCTCAACTCCAACGTATAACATTTCATTAAGCTTATATTTGTTACATGTGGCCTTCTTTATTTGGGTTTTATATTAAAACAAAAAAGCTTTAAACATGAGTGAGTTTATCTCTGCAATTGACAAGATGAATTTTTCTTCGTGAAATTTGTATGTGACATAAGTATCAGTGTTGCAGATATTGATATTCTAAATCACAAGGACCCAAGAGCCACAATATAGCAAGAAGAATAAAATACAATTATATCTAATGTAGTCAAAGAGCTTCTACTCAGTGAATTGCTTCCCCCTCATAAGGGTATATTTCTTTTTTTTTTTTTTTGAGTTGGAGTCTCACTCTGTCGCCCAGACTGGAGTGCAGTGGCCGCTCCCGGCCACCACAGCCTCAACCTGCTGGGCTCCGGCGATCCTTCCGCCTCAGACTTCCAAGTAGCTGGAACTACAGGCGTGCGCTACCACGCCCGGCTAATTTTTTGATTTATTGTAGAGATGAGGTCTCGCTTGCCCAGGCGGGTCTCGAACCCGCCGGCTCAAGCAATCCACTCACCTCAGCCTCCCAAGGCGCGGGATTACAGGCTGAGCCACCGAGCCGGGCTAGGGTATATTTCTTTTTTGAAAATTTATGTTGTCAAACTAATTTACTAATAAAATATAACTGATCAACAACTGTTAAATGCTCTTTTATATCCAAAATTACTTATAAAAGATGGATCTCTGCTGTTAGGTTACTAACATAATTCTAGGCAGAGGAAACAATGAAAGACTATGTAAAATTTAGCAGTAAAGTGTGTGATATAGCTTAAAATGCAAAGAATTTAGAGATCTGGAAAATTAGTGAGGAATTGGATCATCAAAAAAGACTTTTGGCAGACAAGGACTTTGAAGAAAGGTTTAGAGGCAGAAGCATGATAGGTGGTACACAACATTTCGGGGAAACAATAGGGAAATGGTGGAAATACATTTAGTCCACAAAATACCATTACTGAGAAAAATAGTCTTTCTAGTTATTGCAGTAGAGAATGATTTCAAACGTATGGTTCATCTATGCACCAACAATAGAAAAATTTTCATTGAGCTAGAACCATTTAAAATTGCTTTTGTGTGGTTCCAATTCCATTTGGTTCAACTTAATACGTTTATATATTTGCATGTGTCTTTGTATTTATGAAGGGATGAGAAAGAGATCAGGAATTCCAAACTCAAATGCTTAGGCATTAGGGTGTGTGTGTGTGTGTGTGTGTGTGGTGTTAGTTTAGTTTAGTTTTTTAAGAGAGTGACGTGGCCATAGCGTATGAGAGGTCATTGGGCAGAGGGGATCTTAGAAAGTGCAGGATACATCTAAAGAGTGGGGCCACTATTCATATTCAAGATAATATTAGCATAAAGGAGGCAGTCCCAGTGTTGTCAGATTATCTGGAAACGCAGGTTTTTATGTGAAATCATCAAATTTTCAAGTGTTAGAACATAATTTAAATAAGCAAAATTAACCTGTGCTGGAAAACCAAAACATTCTCTGACTAGATCACTAGTCTACAACTTTGGATAGACTATTACACACACACTACATACAAACATGCATATATTCATGGACAAATAGATAATGGAGTCTGGTCTTCCATTGTTAAGATGTCAACTATAAGATTAACATCAGAAAATTAAAAACTGTGTGGTAAAGAAGGTGAATATCAAAATGTGTGTTTGCACTGGGAGATTGGGGATGATTGTGTTATATTTACATCTCCAATTTAGATTAGAGTTCAAAGTTAAGAATGTCCCACTTGATAGGAAGCTTTGACTTCTTACTCAGGGTTAGCAGCTGAAGCTCACATGTGGTCAGAATAGTCCATGGGACACACATTCATACCTTCACTTTTCTGTGCCCACCTCCCAGGCACCCAGTTCATACCTCTTTAGACAACACACTCTGGAAAAAATTCTGTAACCTTACTGGATTATTAACTTTCATTCTTTGACATGCACATTCTTTCTCATTTTAAGAAAAAGCACACGCACAAAAAAATTGTTTTAATTACCTTAACTGGTTCTATCTCATTTTACTGGTTTGAATTTTTGCCTTAATCAGAATGACAAAAACATATGCACCTCATCTAACAGCTATCTGACTCACTCTTTTCAGTATTTTTCATTTCTTAATCCTCTATTCCCAGCAAAAGTGAAGTAATTGTCTGTCATTCTAATACACACACTTGCAAATATTGATACCCATCAAATCTCTAGTCATCTGAGTAGTGCCAACTTCTTTTACTCGACCCTTAACCGTAGTATAGAGTATGCTAACAAGGAGCCTGCAGTTTCAAAATTTACTAGCTTTGGGTTAATTAATTTCACTAATCACTAAATTTTACAAATCCCTACTATGCTGTGCACACCTTAGGGGATGTTGACTTTAAATATAAATTTTAAAGTGTTCATGGTTTAGCCCTAAGAAAGGTAAACAGAGTTGCAACGGAGCTGCGGCTGTAATAAGAATATCACAAAGAGCTAGAAGGAGTCTTGGAGACATTTTGGTCCAGTATTTTTCTAGTGTCATGTACTAATTAGAGGCTCAAGTGACTTCACTGACCTCTCTAAAGTAATACAGGACTGCCTAGGTCATAAAGCCTGGAGAGACTCCACAGCCCTCTGACTGCCTTTTCTAGGAGATTTATTTAATGCTCTCCACACTTCACCTTCTCATAAACATGTAAACATCTTTGGGGCTCTCTGGCGTCTGTTGTGCTTTCCTCAAACTGCCTTTTGGAGCTACTAAGGGAACAATAGGATTTATTCTTTCCTGTCCCCATAAAGCTTGATCTAATACTGAATCTGCCTGAACAACTATAAAAATAGTACTCGTGGCCAGGCTGGGTGGCCTAGCCTATAATCCCAGCACTTTGGGAGGCCGAGGCAAGTGGATTGCCTGAGCCCACGGGTTCGAGACCAGCCTGGGAAATTTGGCAAGACCTCCTCTCTTCAATAAAAATTTTAAAAGAAAATTAGCCTGGCATGGTAGCGTGCGCCTGTAGTTCCGGCTGCTTGGAAGGCTGAGGCGGAAGATCGTAGAAGCCCAGCGGGTCGACACTGGGGTGGCCTGTGAGCGTGCCATTGCATTTCAGCCTGGGTGACGGACTGACACTCCAACTCAAAAAAAAAAATTGTGTATTTGTTCAAGAGTGGGCAATCGCTTTGATACTCTTTTACACTGTGATGGAGGCATCTTGTTTGAATGTGTGTTGAGGGGTCAGGATGCTTTATTTTTTTATTTTATTTTTTTTACTACATATTTTTAATTTTAAAATTGTGGGGTACGGTTAAGGGTTAGGTATACAAATATGCATTGTGCAGGTACCCTTGTATGCTTTAAATGTGAATTGAGAGCAAAGGAGGATGCAGTTTTTCTCCCGTACAGAAGGGGAGTGTAATTTACCAGGGCACCACTAGAGGACAATGTGGAGCTATTTTCCTGCTCACACTCCTCGCTCTTAAACTTTAAAACCAGTAAATCACAAAAGAATGGCCTAGAATTGCTCCCTCTATAGATGAATTGACTTAAACACATTTGATATTATCATGATGCATTCTAAGTGAATTAATCATTAATTATGATCAGACCCCATTGTTCAGGAGTACACTTAATGACAATTATGACAGTTAAATTTATTTCTTATATAGCTAAAATGTCGCAAATACATAGACTTGAAAAGTTATCCGTTGTCCCTGAGAAATAAAACTCAGCCGCATTCTCTCCTCTGAATTCACTGTGATTGAATCACAAAGAAATAATTTGGATTTTGGTGGGTGTCCATGGAAATGACTTTTAATTACAGATATTCTGAGTTATTCTACAAATTCAAAATTATCATCATCATTGTTTGGCCAACCTTTTTTTTTTTTTTTTTCCCTGAGTTAGCGTCTCACTTTTTCACCCAGACTGGAGTGCAGGGGCACACTCACAGCCACTGCAGTCTCGACCTGCTGGACTCAGGCAATCCTTCCATCTCTGCCTTCCGAGTAGCTGGAACTACAGGTGTGCACAACCACACCTGGTTACTTTTTTAAATTATTTATTGTAGAGATGAGGTCTTGCCAAGTTGCCTAGGCTGGTCTCAAACCCCTGGGCTCAGGCTATTCTCTCTCCTCTTCCTCCCAAAGTGCTGTAGTTACAAGCCACCACACCCAGCTTGTTTGGCCAAACTTTCTTGCAGAACACGTAAGTTTGGGATAAAAGAGGCTGAAGAAATACTTAATAACTCTTTGTGCATCCAAAATAGATGACTTTTGGCCAGTATATTCTCTATGGCCAGGAAAAAAAGGAACATTAATAAATGCACACTTATTGACTATAAAGGTTGTAAACAACAAGAAATGGGTAATCAGGCGAAGCCCTGGTTCTGCTTTCCCAGAGACTTGATAGGTGAGAGACTTCATTATTCTAATAGCCTTTGTTGAGGCTTCTCTGAAAGTAGGAGGTAAATGTGGCTCTCTGGGGCTGAGGGAATGAATCAAGGCACTTGCAGATAGCTCTTCAGGGCTGGACCAAGATGCTACCTTTGGTAACGGAAGCCTAGAAGAACATCATTATTTTTCATTAATATTTTGTATGAATCAAATCCTTCACTCATTCCAGGTTATGTACTTCTTGCAGTGGCCCCATTCATGCCAAATGCTTGTTGGGCTGAATCTCCTGTCCTTGCATCTTTTTCCCTCTCTGTTAGTACTGCTAACAAATCAATTAGAGAGAATTAGAGAGGAAGTTGTTTTCCTAATGCAGGTACCTGCTTGTTGCAATGAACCAGGGCTAACACATCCACCAAATATAGGCCATTAGGTGACTGTCAGATGGTGAATGACACTGAACATCTTTGACCTCACTAGATCTTGACTGTTTAATTAGGTGTAAGGGGTGAACAGCAAAAACAGTTGGTCACATTGATCGCTTAAAAGGATGAGCAATACATATCGGAGAAAGATGCCATTTTTTGGATACATTCAGTTCTACTTCATTACATATATTTTTTGTAAATGTAATTAATAGCTAATCTAATGAGCACCCTAATAAGTATTTCCTTTCTAGGAATACTGTCCAAAACATGGTCAGATGATGACATGATTTGCTGTTTAACCAGTCTTGCAGATACCAACCACTCACCTAGTCAGTGTTAGAAAGTATTTGAGCCCAAGAAAGTAAAATTAATGTAAATTTTCTTTAATCTACTAAGGGCTATTAATAGGAAAGAAATCAGGAGAAAACAGACTTAATAAGAAATGTTGTCAGAAAGTCCTCCATTTCCTTTAGATTTTCAAGTTTGTTTCCATACAAGTGTACATAGTAGTCTCTGATAATCTTTTGTATTTCTTCGGGGTCAGTTGTTACTTGATCCTTTGCATTTCTGATTGTGTTTATTTGGGCTTTTTCTCTCTTTTTTTGGTCAGTCTAGCTAGGGCTCCATCAATCTTGTTTATCCTTTCAAAGAACGAGCTTTTTGTTTCACTGATTTTTTGTATTATCTTTTTGTCTTCTGTGTCCCGAGATTGAGCTTTTATTTTGGTGATCTGGATTATTCTGCTGAAGTTAGGGTATTCTTGGTCTTGCTTTATTTATTATGTCAAGAAAATTCCTTTATATTCGATTTGTCAAGAGTCTTTTTTTTTAATCATAAATGGATGTTAAATTTTATCAAATGCTTTGTCTGTATCCACTGAGATTATCATATGCTTCTCTTGTTATTGTGTTAGCTTGTTCAAGGAAGAGACTTGAATGTATCTTAAAGCAGATGGAAAAAATCCATTTACGTTAGAGATGTTAATTTTTTTAATGATAATCGATTATGTAATGTGCCTGATTAGAAGAAATTAAAATACCTTTAATGACTTGTATAGAAATATTTTCCTAAATTACAGTTGCATTATCCTCTGCTCTCAAAGCTTCCCAGGGCTAATCTTCCTGCCTGGAAATAATATATGAGCTGATTGCTATACGTCTCACACTACATTAGAAATTTTTTTAAAAATTACATTCTGCATCTTTTTTTTACAGTACTTTGTCCTCCTCTGATCATTTAATTCATTATTTGTAACAACTTGTTTAATATCCATAAGACGGTGACCTTATTAGTTCTATTTACCACCATATCTTAATGTTTGACAAGGAAGTAATTAGCAGATTGCTGACAGAAGACATCACATGATTGCAGCTTTCTGGAGGAGCAGACCTAGGACTTTGAGGGTGGATCTGAAAACCCAGGCCGAGGTGTATCAGACAGTCACCTGGGAATGTAGAGTACTGACAGTTCCAAGCCCTGTTCACTCCTAGAGGTAGCCCTGATGCAAGAGCGAGAGAGTGCCACTGGAGACAGAAGAGATGAATGAAAACAATAGCCTTTCATCTCTGCACACCTCATGTGAGCATCTGCAGTCTCAGCCAGGGGAGACAGCCTAAGAACTATACTCTGCACCCCTGCCACACAAGCCACAGAGAACTTTCCTAAATAGACACAAAGGCACCAGCACGTACCGTTTGGAACCTGAGAAACCCCAGTTCCCAGATGCTCTATGCTGTAACTGCTGACACCCACCCTCAACAGAGAGGTTTGGCAGGAAATACCCTATGGTGATGGTCAGTGCCATGCAGGTGCTCCTCCCTCTCTTCCTCTCCAGCAGTCAGGAGAAGCAGTGCAACCAAATTCAGAGAAGATTCTTTGGTGCTCACAGTCACTGTAGCCCCAGAGGTCAGGACTACGGCATGGCTAGCTCTCAGGAGGCTGCCATTGTTGCCTTAACACCTCCCATGGAGCAGGACAAGTTCTAAGAGGCAGGGCATCTCTGCACAGCATGATAGTGGCAGTGGTGACCACCAGCAGACAGAAAGAAATAACACCCCCCCCCCCCACTGCTTCTCTTCTACTCATGGATAAAAGTATTAGTCCTACCTAGTTGGGAGGAGGCCATTCCACACCCCTAGGAGGACCTGAGCCAGAGTAAAACCACAGAGCCATACCTGGCCACCTACCAATCCTGCTGACAAGTGGTCTGGGAGGATGATGTCACTGGAGATCAAACCAGGACCCCTGTCACTTGTCCCAGAGGAAAGGGAACACCCCTTCCCACCAGACTGCACCAGTGAAGGAGTTCCAGATCACCCAGATCTTCCTGCCAGTGCTGCTGCCCCTTCTGCCCCACAGGCAGGCCAGAGGAGGAAGGACAGGCGAAAAAAACTAAATACATTAATGAATTCCACAAATGACCACCCAACAGTAGCAACCTTATCTAACTAAAAACATCAAAACAAAAAATAAAAAGTCTTCCCTTTTTATAAGGAAGAACCAGTAAAACAAAAACAAAAACAAAAAAACAAAAAATCCCCACCAGAAAATCCCCAAACACTTACAAAAGGGTTTTCCAGATCCCAAACAATGGAACTCATCCAGAATGACCTGTCCTTGATGACACACATAGAATTCAGACAATGATGACAAAGACACTCAATGAGATCCACGAGAAGGTGGACACACAGATCATCCAGGCCATGAGATATGGTGCAGGAAATGCAAGGTGAGCTGGCCATAACAAAGAAGGGCCAGTCTGAACTCCTGGAAATGGAGGATTCTTTCCTGGAATTTAAAAGCACTACAGTGAGACTCAACAGCAGACTTGACCTGGCATAGAGATCATATAAAGAGACTACATATATGGTTGATTAGCATCCCTGAAAGAGAAGGGGAAACTAAGAACAACTTGGCACAAGTCTTCCATGATGTCATTTCAGAAAATCTCTCCTGTCTTGTAAGAGAGGCAGCCATGCAGGTTCAAGAGATTCAGAGAACTCTGCAGAGTACTACATGAGAAGATCATCCCCAAGGCACATAATCCATTTCCTCAAGGTGAGCATGAAAAAAAATTCTAAAGGCACCTAGAAAGAAGGGGCAGACCACCTACTGGGAAAGACCCATCAGAAGTGCAGCAGACTTCTCAGCAGAAACCCTACAAGCCAGAATGTACTGGGTTCCCATCTTTAACATTCTTAAAGAAAAACAACTTCAGCCAAGAATTTTCTATCCTGCCAAGCTAAGCTTCATTAACGAAGGATAATTAAAATTTTTTCAGACATCCAATTCCCAAGAGAGTATGCCACCTCCAGGCCAGCCCTTCAGGAGAAAGTTCTAAGCACAGAAACCAAAAAATTGTTCCACTCATCGCAAAAGCACAGTCTAGCATAAAGTTTATAGATCATACAAACAACCATAAAACCTAAAAATCAAAGCAGCCTCTTAATGGTAATATGACAGAAACAAACCCCCATATATCAACAATTAACTTAAATATGAATGAATTGAGCATGCCACTCAAAAGGCATAGAGTGGCAAGTTAGATAAAGAAGCATGATCCATCTTTCTGCTGACTTCAGGAAACCCATTCTCACTGTCAATGACACCCACAGGCTCCAGATAAAGGGCTGGTGAAAGATCTTCCAGGAAAATGGGTAACAAAAAAGAGTAGTAGTAGTTACTCCTACATCAGATAATATAGTCCTTAAAGAAAGCAATAGCAGTAAAGAAGGACACTGAAGGACACTATGTAATAATACCCATCAGCAAGAGATATCCATCTTGAATATATACTTACTCAACAAAGGAGTGTACATTTTTAGAAAATAATTGCTAAATTTAACTAACAGAGGCCACAGCTATACAGTTATGGTCAGAGACTTTAATACCCTACTCACAGCCTTAAACAGATCATTGAGGTAAAAAACTAACAAGGAAATCAGGAACCTTAACTTGCCACTCA